>JAQZBX010015098.1:0-21603 GCA_029593785.1 Cabassous unicinctus
TTAGAACAGAGCTAAATGAAATAGAAAAAAAAAAAAAATTGAGAAAATTAGCAAAACCAAAACCTGGTTTTATAAATGATCAACAAAACAACAAACATTTATCTAGACTGACAAAGAAAAAAAGAGAAAAGATACAAGTAACAAAAACCAGAAATGTAAAGGGTAACATTACTATGAACTGCACTGAAATAAAAAGAAATATAAGAGGACAAGATGAACAACTATGTGCCAATAAATTAGATAACCTAAATGAAATGGAAAAATTCTAAGAAGCACACAAACTATATACATGGACTCAAGAAGAAACAGAAGATCTCAATAAACCAATTACTAGTAAAGAGATTGGAACAGTAAGCAAAAACCACCCAACAAACAAAAACCCAAGGCCAGATGGCTTCACAGGGGAATTCAACCAAACATACCAAGAAGATTTAACTCCAATTCTGCTCAAACTCTTCCAAAAAAATTTAAGAGGATGGTACACTCCATAACTCATTCTACAAAACCAACATCACCCTCCTATCAAAGCCAGATAAAGCTACCACAAGAAATGAAAACCCACAGACCAATATTTCTTATGAACATAAAAGCAAAAATCCTCAACAATGCTAGCTAACCATTAGATAACTACATGGACTGTGGTTACCAGAACAAATAAGAGAATGTTCTCTCAAGAACTATAATAAATATATAATACTAATATAGGGTGTTAATAATTGGGTGGGTTGGGGGGAAAATACACCAAAGGTAAGATGCAGGCTATAATTAATAGTAATAGTTTGACGCTGCTCTTTCATAGTTTTTAACAAATGTTTCAAAACAATGCAAGGTGTTGGTGGTTGGGTGATGTATGGGAGGCCTGTATGATGACATGCATGTTTGTTTTGAAGTTTACAACTTTTACTCTACACTTATTGTTTATGTATGTTCATGTATGAATGATACACTTCAATAAAAACATTTTAAATGAAAAAAAAAAAAAAAGAATTATATATAATGATCAGGCAGACTTTATCTCCGGTATGCAAGGTATTCATATTTAATTCAACATAATTAAATCAATTAATAGAATACAACACATTAACATATTGAAGGAAAAAGGCATTTGACAAAATACAGCACCATATCTTGATAAAAATACTTAGAAACTTCCTCAACATGATAAAGGGCGTATATGAAAGGACCACAAGTAGCATCCTACTTAATGATGAAAGAATGAAAGCTTCCCGTCTAAGATCAGAAAAAAGAAAAGGATGCCTACCATCACACCACTGTCCAGAGCAATTAGGTAAAAAAAAATAAAAATTAAAAAAAGGGATCCAAATTGGAAAGGCAGAAGAAAAACTTCCCCTATTTGCAGATGATATGCTTCTATATGCTGAAAATCCTGAAAAATCCACAACACTCCTAGAGCTAATAAATGAATTCAGCAAGTGGCAGGGTACAAGAACTGCATCCCAAAATCAGTAGTGGTTCTATACAAAAACAATGAACACTTGGAAGATGAAATCAAGAAAAAAATTCCATTCACAACAGCAACTAAAAGAATCAAATATCTAGGAATAAATCTAACCAAGGAATTAAGGGCTTACATACAGAAAACTAGAAAACATTGCTAAGGGAAATTAATGAAGACCTAAATAAATAAAAGGACATTCTACATATATACCCAAAAGAATTAAAAGCAGGGATTCGAACAGAAATTTGCCACAGATGTTCAGAGCAGCATTATTCATAATTGCCAAAAGACAGGAGCAACCCAAGTGTCCATCAACTGATGAATGGATAAATAAAATTTGGTATATACATACAATGGAATATTATTCAGCCACAAAAAAAGAATGAATTCCTGATACATGCAACATATAGTTAAACTTTGAGGACATAATGTTGAATGAAATAAGCCAGACTCAAAAGGACAAATATTGTATGATCTCACTTATTTGAAACAATTAGAATAAGTAAACTCATAGAATCAGAATCTAGAATATAGGTTACCAGGGGATGGGGTAGGGATAAGGAATGGGAAGTTAAGGCTTAAAATATACAGGGTTCTTATTTGGAATGATGGAAATGATTTGGTAGTGGATGGTGGTGATGGTAGCACAACATTGTGAACCAATTAACAGCACTAACATATATATTTGAATATGATTAAAAGTGAAAATGTTTGATTGCATATAAGGTAACAGAATAAAAAAAAATTTTTTTTAATCCATGGAACTACATTATACAGATAGTAAACCCTAAATTTAACCATGGACTTCAATTAATAGTACAATTATAAAAATGTGTTATCATCAATTGTAACAAATATTCCACAGCAATGCAAGGTATTGGTGGTGGGGTGGTATATGGAAATCCTGTATTTTATGCATGACTATTCTGTAAACTCACAACTCTCTAAAAAGAAAAAAAGAATATAACACATAAGAAAAACAAAAAGGAAAATCATAGGATCATCTCAACATATACAGAAAAGTATTTGGAAAATCTTAACATCCATTCTCATAAAATACTTTCAACTAACATTACATGTAATTGTGAAAGACTGAATGCTTTCCCACTAAAGTCAGGAAAAAGAAAAGGATGTGGGTTCTCACTGCTTTTGATAAACATTCCTCTGGAGGATCTGGTCAGCAAAATATAGCAAAAAACAATAATAATAATAAAATAGGATAGAATAAAAAGGGAATTCCAGTCAACCAAGATGGTAGCATAGGACACTCCAGCATTCTGATCCCCATCTTCCTCTAACTCCAGAAAACAGTTAGAAGGTAGCAGCAACCATACCCACACTGACTCAAAAAGGACATCTTAAAACATTTGGGAGATCATGACATCATTGCTGGCCCTGTCCCCATCCAGTTTCCTGTGTGGTATGAAGTCAGCCTGTGCTCTCATTGTAGTTCCCTGGTCCTATTCCAGAGGGAGCCCCTATGCACATACAGGGCTGCCTGTAGGTCAGGGCCAATCTATCAGGTGGCAGCATATAGAGCTGAACCAAGACACTCATCTCTGGCTTACCCAAAACTTGCTCTGCAGGTAGAAGCAGCCTGGGGACAGCTAAAGCAATGTTAGAAATAATCAAATGGAAACAGCCTGGAGCAAATGATTAGGGGCTTCAAGACATGTAATAGAGCATCCAAGAGACAAGGAGAGCACATTCCACAGGGAAGGAGGGGGCCTTGGATCCCTGTAAAGAGAAGAAATCCTAAGACCAAGAGCACATGCTCAAGATAAGATGTATGCTCAGAAAAGACACAGGGGAGTATGCACTTTTTCCCTAGTCTGATCTTCTTGGTAGGAGGAATAAACCCTGAAGGGCAGCACAGAGCAAATTTGCAAAGACTACAAAAAGTATTTTTTATTTGATCTGTTAGTTTTTGTTAGCTCCTGGTACACAAGGAAATCCATGTGCCATATCACTATCTGGATGCAAATGTAAGGAACAGCTTAGGAAATAAATTTCAGAATTAACCATTAAAACATTAAAATGTACAGAGAACAACACAAGTTTACAAGATAATCCAAAAGAACAACATAAAACTTCAGAAACTATCAATGAAAAAGACCACGCTTTGAACATACCATAAAAAGACTTAAAAAAAAAAAAAAGAAGATCTTCAGAATGCTCAAGAGCTAAAGGAAAACATGGAGAAATAACTAAAGGATATCAGGAAAATGACAAATGACCAAAATGAGAATCTCAATACAGAGAAATTATTAAAACAACAACAGAATACTGGAGTCAAATACCACAATAACTAAAATTAAAAATCCCTTATAGGATTTCCACAGCAGATTAGAGCTAGCAGAAAAAAGAATCTGTGAACTCAAAGATAAGCATTGAAATTATTCAGACTGAGGAGTAGAAAGAAAAAAGAATGAAGAAGAGGGTACAGATCCTAAGAGATCTGTGGGATATAATCAAGTATATCAATATTCACATTATGGGAGTCCCAGAAGGAGAAGAAAGAAAGGGGAATAAGGAATAGTCAAAGAAATAATGACAGCAAACTTCCTATATTTAACAAAAGACATGAATACACACATTCAAAAAGCCCAACGAACCCCAACCAAGATAACCTTTTAGTTGGACTGTTAGTTACACAGTCAAACTCTCAAATACTAAGGCAAAGAAGAGAGACTGAAAGGTCCAAGAGAAAAGCAACATGTTAATAAGGGAGTTTCAATAAGATTAAGTGCCAATTTCTCATCATAAAATATGGAAGCAAGAAGGCAGTGGGACAAAATACTTAAAGTGCTGAAAGAAAACAACTGCCAACCAAGGATTTTACATACAGTGAGACTGTCTTCCAAAAAAGAGGGAGAGATTAAGACATTCCCAGGTAAACAAAAGCTGAGGGGATTCATCATCACTAGACTGGCCCTATAAGCAATGCTAAAGGAAGTTCTTCAGACTGAAAAGATAGGACACTAGACAGTGGTTTGAAGCAGCATAAAGAAATAAAGACCTCCAGTAAAGGTAGCTATATGGGTAATTACAAACATCAGTACTGTTGTATTGTATTTTTGGTTGTAATGCCACTTTTTACTTCTTACAGTTTCTAAAATGCAAAAGCATAAAAAGTTATACATAAAAATTTATTGTCGGGGACACAAATGAGTAAAGATATAATTTTTAACAAGCACAACAAAAAGGTGGGAGGATGGAGGGATATAGGAACATATTCATTTGTGTATACTATTGATGTTAAATTGGTATCAAATCAAATATGATTGCTATAGATTTAGTATATTAAATTTAAGCACCATGATAACCACAAAGAAAGTATATGAAAAACATACACAGGGAGAAATGAGAAGAGACTCAAAATTGTTCATTACAAAAAAATCAAATAAATATGAAAGTAGACAGTAATGGAAGAAATGAGGGGCAAAAAAATTATAAGACTTACAAAGACAAACAGCAAAATGGCAAAAGAAAGTCCTACATTATCAGTAGTTATTTCAATGTAAATGAATTAAACTCTCTAGTCAAAAGGCAGAGATTGGCAGAATGGATAAAAAAGCATGGCTCAACTATATGCTGCTTACAAGACACTCACCTTATAGTAAAAGACACACATAGGTTGAAAATAGGATGGAAAAAAATGGTAAACAGTAACCAAAAAAGAGCTTGGTTAGCTATAGTAATATCAGATAAAACAGATTTAAAGTCAAATCTCTTACAAGGGAAGAAGATGGAAACTATATACTGATAAAGGAGTCAATTATACAAAAAGATATAACAATTATAAATATATATGTACCTAATGGCAGAGCCCTAACATATATGAAGCAAATATTGACAAATTTGAATGGAGAAATAGACAGTTTTATATTAGTACTAGAAGACTTCAATTACACTACTTTCAAAAATGGATAGAACATTTAGACAGAAGATCTAAAAGTATTAAACAATACTATAAACAAACTAGAACTTTACAGACATATACATTACACTTTACCCAATAACAGCAGAATATACATTCTTCTCTAGTTCACATGAGTCATTCTCAAAGATAGACCATAAGTTAGGTCTCACAAGTCACAACAGATCCAAAAATACTGAAATTATTCAATGTATCTTCTCCGACCACAGTGGACGAAAATAGAAATCATTAAGAGGATGAGAGGAGTGGATGTAGCTCAAGTGGTTGGACTCCTGCTTCCCATTTATGAGGGCCCAGGTTCAATCCCTGGTATCTCCTAAAACACAAACAAAAAACCAGCTCTCATTGGGGAGCGGATATAGCTAAGTGGTTGAGCACCTGCTTCCCATGCACAAGGTCCTGGGTTGACCTGTACCTCCTTAAAAAAAAAAAAAAAAAAGAGGGAGGGAGAACTGGAAAACTCACAAATACGTGGAAATTAAACAACACATTCTTAAACAACTAAAAGGTGTTGGGAAAGGAGGTATATGGGAACTTTGTACAGTACTATCTGCATGATTTTTCTGTAAGCCTACAACTGCTCTAACAACAAAAAAGTAATAAAAGAAAAGTAAAAGTCATCAAGGTTAGAAAAGAAGCACAACTCTTCATTCACAAACAATTGACCATCCATGTAGAAAATCTATGGAATCTACCAAAAAAAGTTACTAGAACTACAGAATTTAGTAAGTTGCAATATAAAATAGAAATATTAAAAAAATCAGCTATATTTGCATATACTATCAAGAAACCATCAAAAATTGAAATTAATAAATATAATTTTTAGTACCCCCAGAAAATATAAATACCAAGGCATAAATCTGATAAGATTTAGAAGACCTGTACTTCGAAAGCTATAAACAATTGTTGAGTTATTAAGGAGCCCTAAATCAAATTTCTCAACCTTTGCACTGACATTATGGACCACATGATTCTTTGTTGTGGGAGGCTACCCTGTGCACTGCAAAATGTTTAGCAGCATCCCCTTCCCCTATCCATTAATACCAGTAGCAACCTCCAGCTACGACAATCAAGAATGTCTCCAGACATGGTCAAATATCTAGAGGGCAAAATGGTCCCAGGTGAGAACCACTGACCTAAATGAATGCAGAAACAGAAATTTTGTTTATGGGCCAGAAGACTCAGTATTGTTGAGATGTTAATTCTATACAGTCAATGCATTCCCATTCAGGAACCTCGCAGATTTTATTCAGAAATTGACAAATTTTAAATCTCATAGGAAAAATCTGAAGTATCTAGAATATCCTAAGAAACTTTGAAAAAGAACAATGTTGGAGGATTTATATTACCTGATTTCAAGATTTATTATAAAGCTAAGCAATCAAAACAATTTGGGATCGGCACATAGATAAACAAATAGATGAATGGAAGAGAAGAGAGCCCAGGTACAGATTCACGCATATACAGTCAACTGAATTTTGACAAAGTACAAGGGCAATTAAGTGAAGAATTCAAAAAATGTGATGGAACAACTGGATACCCATATGTAAAAAACGACCTATGTATTAGCCAAATGGGTGCTGATGCAAAATACCAGAACTCTGTTGGCTTTTATAAAGGGTATTTGGGGTAAAAGTTTACAGTTACCAGACCATAAAGCATAAGTTACTTCCCTCACCAAAGCCTGTTGCCACGTGTTGGAGCAAGATGGCTGCCAATGTGCGCAAGGGTTCAGGCTTCCTCTTCCTCTTACGGCTCCATGGTCCCAGCCTCTTCCAATATCAACTGTAGGCTGGGATAAGTCTTGTCTCTCTCCCGGGGCTAGTTCTTCTCCAGACTCAGCTGCTCTGCTCGCTCCACAAGGCCAGCTGTAAACTATCAGGTGAACGGCTCGTCTCTCTTCCCAGGGCCTCTGCTGTGTCTAATGGAGCCTTCTCTCTTTCCCCACATATCTGCTTCTCTGTGTATTTACTTCCCAGAGCTCCAGCATTAAAACTCCTTCTAACTCCTCTGCCTTGTCATTTTCTCTCTGAGTCCCCACAACCAAAGGGGCAGGAACTCAACTTCCCACTGACTTGGCCCACTCAACAGACCAGTTTACAAACATAATCCAATATCTATTTTTGGAATTTTTAAACAATGCCAAACTGCTACAACCTTCAATCTACAGCTCACAGGATATACAAAAATTAACTCAAAATGTATCCCATACATAAACATAAAACCTAAAACTATAAAACTTGTACATGAAAATACCAGAGAAAATTTCTGTGACTTTGGGTTAAAAAAAACTTTATTAAATAGCATACCTAAGGCAAGACCCAAAAAAGAAAAATCCTCCCACAAAATGCAAGAAGGTATTCTCAAATTACATATCAGATAAGGGATTTGTATCTAGAATATATACAAAGAACTTTTTCAAAATTCAATAATAAGAAAACAAACACCCCAATAAAAATATGCACAGAATCTGAATCGACACATCTTCAAAGAAGATACACAGATGGTAAATAACATCAATGGTCATTAGGGAAATGCAAATTCAAAATAAATGAGATACTACTACACATAAGAGAAAGCCTAAAATTAAAAATCAGACTATACCAAGTGTTATGGAGGATGTGGAAAATAGGAACCTCATACACTGATGGTAGGAATGTAAAATGGTACAACCACTATTAAAAATAGTATAGTGGTTTCTTACAAAGTTAAACATACTTAATCCAACTAGTCTACTGCTATTTATCCAAGGAAAGCAGAAAGATTTCTACACAAATGTTCACAGCAGCTTTATTTGTTATAGTCCAAAGCTGGAAGAAAAAAAAAAAAAACAAATATTCATCAGCAGGTAAATATATAAAAAATTGGTAAATATCCATAAAATGGAATACTACTCAGCAATAAAAGTAATAAACTATTGAATTATGCAATAACATTAATGAATCTCAAAATACTTATGCCGAACTAATGAAGCCTTACAAAATAAAGTGCATACTATATGATTCCATTTATATAAAATTCTAGAAAGTGTAAATTAATCTATAATGACAAAGCTGATTAGTGGTTATCTGGGGACTCAGTTGGAAGGCAGGGAGGAAGAAAGGGAGGGATTACAAAGGGGTACAAGAAAATTTTATGGAACAAGGATGTGTTCATTATCTTGATTACAGTCATACTTTCATGGGTATATATAGCTGTCTGGGAATTTGATGTAATTATGAATTCCAAAAATATAATCGGATCATGCTTGTAAACTGATCTGTTAATCTGGGCATGATTAAGTTATGATTAGGGCATTGACTGAGCCACATCAGTAGGGCGTTGAGCCCCACCCGTTGGTGGGTGGGGAATCAAATATAAAAGGCAAGGCAAAGAACAGAGTTGAAGCAGTCTTTTGAGAAGCAGTTTTGATGTTGGAAAGAAGGCCCCAGGAGAAGAGAAGCAAGCTGTTGGCCTGATCGTCTACAGCTGACCTGGTGGAGGAAACAGGAGCTAAGCCCGGAGAGAAACGCAGCCCCAGGGAAGAAAGGAACCCCAGAAGCCTGAACCCTGGCAAACACCGGCAGCTGTCTTGCTCTAACACGTGGCAATGGACTGTGGTGAGAGAAGAAACTTAACGCTTTATGGCCTGGTATCTGTGGACTTCTACCCCAAATAAATACCCTTTGTAAAAACCAACCCATTTTTGGTATTTCACATTAGCACCCCTTTGGCTGACTAATACAGTATACAAAACATTTCAAAATTTATCAATTGTATAGTTTCTATATGCACATTTTACTGTATGTTAATTGTATCTCACTAAAGCTGCTAAAAGAAAACATGTCCACAAAAAACAACTTCTACTTGAAGATACATAGCTGTTTTATTCATATTAGCCCACAATGGAATCCACTCACATTTCCACCAATAGGCGAATGTGTTACATCCACACACGGAACAAGATTAAGCAATCAGAAGGAATGAACTGCTGATACACATCATATAAGAATGAATCCCAAAAACTTTATGCTTTGCAATTGAAGTTTCATGCAAGAGTACATAGTGTTTGGTTCCATTTATATGAAATTCTAAAATAGCTCAGCTAGTCTTTAGTAACAGAAAGTATTTCAGTGGTTGCCTATAGCCTGGGGGATGGAAGTGTGGAAAGAGGGGTGGGGAAATGAAGGAGGTGGGAAATGACTACAAAGAGGGAAGAAGGAATTGTCTGAAGAGAGGAAAATTCTGTACTTAACATAGATACAATTTATTATATATAAACTACACCTAAATAAAATTAAAATGATTTTTTTTAAAACTGAACTTGGATTCATAGGAAAAGGCCTGAATTCTAGCCAACTACCTTTGCTTCTCTAAGCCTCTCACTTATCTTTGTAGCATTTGTTTCTTTACTTGTAAACAGTAACAATAACAAGTCCACATGATGAAGTGAAATAATACATGCCGAAGTAGATTAACTGAGAAGCAAAATAAGCAAATATTGATTGTTATTAACACTCCAAAGTCCTTTTGCAACCTAGTATTTATACGCTTTCTAATTGTGTTCTTGAGGGAAGCTGTTTCTTTCATGAACAATTATGAAATAACTAAAAAAATTAAGATATAAAAACTTTAGATGTTTCTTATAGAAGACAGAAACAGTTTAAAGAAAAGCAGAGCAATATGAAACAAACAAAAAAAAAAGAAAATGAATTCTAAAAGACAAAATAGTTCACTAAGAATCATTTTATTTTTAAAAGTAAAAATTCTAAAATCTCTTCTATGGCTTTACTACAAAATATATACGTGAGCTAGATTTCTGCACGACTTATTTTACTGATTTAGTTCCCACATTCCTAAAAGATCAGGAAATCATGAAATGCTTAATATAAAAATGGCAGATGTACACAAATACCTGCATCACAGAAATAAAGAATACTATGATTTCTTTTTCAGACTTTCAAACAACATATTCAAAACATTCTCCCACAAACCTTTAAGTCATTACTATTTTTTTTTTTTAAGGTACCAAGGCCAGGGATTGAACCAGGACCTCATATGTGGGAAGCCAGCACTTAACCACCGAGGCACATCAACTTCCCTGAGTTGGTTTTTTTCATTTGTTTTTTTGTTCTTTGTTTCTTTTTAGAAGGTACGGAGAATCAAACCCAGTACCTCCCATATGTGAAGCACTCGCTCAATCACTTGAACCACATCCACTCCCCAAGTCATTACTACTTTTGGCAAAGTGTTTGGCAGAGTACTATCACCAATGCTCCAATTCTGATATATTCTCTGGAAATGGCCCTTTGGATGCAAAAATTTGAGGGCAAATCACAGGGGCTGGCAATAATATAGCAGTTTGGACTACCATTTTTAAAAACAATTTTAGCCTAAGTGCTTGAACAAAACCTTCTAACACAATGTTAAATAAGAGCGGTGACAGTGGGCATCCTTGTCTTGTTCCAGATCTTAGAGGGAAAGCTTTTAGGATTCCACCAATGAATATGAAGTTAGCTGTGGGCTTTTCATATGTACCCTTTATCATGTTGAGTAAGTTTCCTTCTTTTGAAGTGTTTTTATCAGGAAAGGGTGCTGTATTTTGTTGAATGCTTTTTCTGTATCAATAGAGATGATAATGTGATTTTTTTTTCTTTCGATCTGTTTATGTAGTGTATTACATTGATTGATTTTCTTATGTTGAACCATCATTGCACACCAGGGATGACACCCACTTGGTCATGGTGTATAATTCATTTGATGTGCTGTTGAATATGATTAGCAAGCATTTCTGTACACCAACGAGCAATTTGAGGAAGAAATCAAGGAAAAAATTCCATTTACAATAGCCACTAAAAGAATCAAATACCTAGGAATAAATTTAAACTAAAGATGTAAACAACTTGTAAGCAGAAAACTACACAACACTGTTAAAGGAAATCAAAGAAGACCTAAATAAATGGAAGAATATTCCCAGTTCATGGACATAAGACTAAACATCATAAAATATCTATCCTACCCGAACTGATTTACAGATTTAATGCAATCCCAATAAAAATTACCACAGCATTTTTTACTGAATTGGAAAAGCTAACTATGAAATTGATTTGGAAGGGCAAGGGGCCCCAAATAGCCAAAGACATATTGAAAAAGAAAAACGAAATAAAAAGAATCACACTGACTTTTAAACATACTACAAAGCTAATGTGGTCAAAACTGCATGGTATTGACACAAGGATAGACATACTTACAACGGAACTGAATTGAGAGTTCTGATATAGATCCTCACATAAAACTGATATTGAACAAGACCACCAAGCCCACTCAACTGGGAGAGAATGGCCTCCTCAACAAATGGTGCTTAGAGAACTGGATATCCATATCCAAAAGATTGAGAGAGGAACACTATCTCACACCTTATATAAAAATTAAATCAAGATGGAACAAAGATCTAAATATAAGAGCCAAGACCATAAAGACCTTGGAAGACAATGTAGAGAAGCATCTACAGGATCTTGTATTAGGAAATGGTTTCATGAAATTTACAAGCAAAGCACAAGCAAAGAAAGAAAACATAAATAAATGGAACCCCCTCAAAATTAAAAACTTTTGCACCTCAAAGGAGTTTGTCAAGAAAGTGAAAAGGCAGCTGACTCAATGGGAGAAAATGGTTGGTAACCATTTATCTGATAGGGGCCTAATAACCAGAATATATAAGGAAATCCTACACCTCGAGAATAAAAAGACAACACATTTTAAACAAAGGGCAAATGATTTGAACAGACACTTCTCCAAAGAAGAAATACAAATGACTAAAAAGCACATGAAAAAATGCTCAATAGCTATTTTGGCAATGCAAATCAGAACTACAATATCATCTTACACCCACTAGACAGGCAGCTATTAAAAAAACAGAGGACTACTGTTGGAGAGGATGTAGAGAATTGAGAACCTTTATCCACTGCTGGTGGGAATGCATAATGGTACAGCCATTGTGGAGGACAGTCCAGTGGTTCCTCAGGAAGCTAACTATAGAACTGCCGTATGACCCAGCAATCCCACTACTGGGTATATACCCAGAAGAATTGAAAGCTGGGACACAAACAGATATATGCACACCAATGTTCATAGCAGCATTATTCACTATTGCCAAAAGTTGGAAACAACCCAAAGGTTCATCAACAGATGAATGGATAAGCAAACTCTGGTATATACATACAATGAAAGATTACTCAGTTGTAAGAAGGAATGAAGTATTAACACATGCGATAACATGGATGAATCTTGAAGACCTTATGTTGAGTGACTCAAGCCAGGCACTGAAGGAAAATATTACATGATATGAATTTAGCAAATTGAGCAGAATCACAGAGCTAGAGTCTGGAAGATAAGTTTACAGGACCTACCTAGAAAGGGAGTAGAGGGCTGGTGAGCCAATGCCCACATGGGTAAAATCTATGATAAGGTGGAAGGGTATAGCTGTGCAGTGGATGGGCATGACAGTGGTGCAGTGATGCTATTGGGTTGGGCGGTGCTGGTCTGTGAGGGGTGTAGGGTACGGGACTGGGTTGCACTGTCCATGGAACTGAGGAGAGGTATGGCGGAAGGAGTAGGTGAACTCTGGGAATTTGCGAGTATGTGGTTGAAACTACAACACTGGGAATGTTCTTTTGGCAAATAAGACAGGGGAGGGTTACTGGTTTAGGGTGTTGGATGTGGGGGGCACGCAGGACAGGGCACACCTAGGGCAGGCATCTAGGGAGTGTGTGAGCATTCATACTGTCATAGTGCATTGTATCAGTGGCTGGAGACCACACAATGAACAGAAAGGTGTTGGACTCCTATCCTGGGGAGCTGTGCTATGTTCTCACAAAGAGGGGCAGGAGACTCTGGAGAGCATAGGCAGTGCCTAACAGAGGAGGACAGGATAGTATGTCCGGCCCTCAATGTTGTTGCAAGTAATTATGAATCTTGTTTTTCAAGGAGTGAGGCTTGGTGGTTGGCATGGGTCCTGAGCAGAGGGGGAGGGAGGAATAGAATAGATGGAACATGGGACATTTTGCGGGCCTTGGAATTGTTCTACATGATCTTGCAATGATGGATACAGACCATGTTATATTTCATCAAAATTTATAAAAGTATAAGGTCCAAAATGTAAACCATAATGTAAATCATTGACCATGAAGCAATGCTTCAATATTTGTACATCAATTGTAACAAATGTACCAACCACATGTAAAATGTTATTAATAGGGGAAGGGGGAAAGGGGGAGGTTGTTGAGTGTATGGGAATCCCCTATATTCTATACATGATTTTTCTGTAACCTAAAGCTTCTTTGAAGATGAAACAAAAAAAATAAGACACTAGAGGAATAAATGAAAGAAAATGTCACTGTACATACAAGACAACAGATCTTACAATGATGAAAGACATAATGCAAAAATTTATATTTTAAATTTATTTTCTTTATTCTTTTATTTCAAATTCTTTTTAAAATTTTGTATTTTATTTGTCATTTTTAAAACTATTGTTATTTCTTTTTATTATTTTTATTTGGTTATTTTCTTGGCTTCATCTTTGGAGAAGTTTCAGATCACAGAGGAGTTACAACTGTGGCAGGGGAGGATCATTGGTGTGGGGTTTCAGTGATAGGCAATGCATGGGAGGAGGTTCATCTGGGGCATACCTATAAGGCATATGAATATATTCAAGTGTTCATGGGGCATTGTCACAGGGGGTGGAGATCCACACAATAACCAAAAGAATATCCAATTCCCAACCTGGGGACTTCTGCCACATTCTCTAATGGGACAGCAAGAATCCCCCAAGTACAGGGTCAGTGACTAATGAAAGACAATGGACCATGGACGAGCCCTTGATACTGATGACTATACTTATGACCTTTTCTTTTGAAATTGAAACTTAGCCTATTGTTACATGTTGCCTAAGAATTAACTCCTGAGAGTCTCCTTGTTGCTGAAATGTGGACTCTCTCTAAGACAAACTCAGCATATAAATTCATTACCTTCTACCCAGCATGGGACATGACTCCCAGGGATGAGCCTCCCTGGCACCAAGGGATTACTACCAAGCACCAACTAGCAATGCAACTGGAAAAAGATGTTGACCAAAAGGTGGAAAGGGTAAAGACAAATGAGTTTATATGGCTAAGAGACTTCAAAGTGAGTCGGGAGTCATTCCAGAGGTTACGCTTAGGCACACCTCAGCAGGACCTCACTGACTGCCACATTAAAAACTGCCTCAAATAGCAGAGCTCCTGAGGGCTCTGGAGACATCCAGACACTATAGGCAGGGCTGACAACTCAGGAGTTTGGCACCCTGCCAGTGGACCCTACTTTGGAATTTATGCTCCCCAGTGTGATACAGTTGGACTCAGTTTGGTTTCCCTACACATGGCTCTTCTGACCCTTATATTTGAACCTATAGTTACTACTATAGTTGATAGGTTTATGTCCAAGAGGCTTAAATCTTTGGGCTTTCCATTTGTCAGTCGGACCCTGAATCTCAACAGATTTGCTGCACCTACTCTCCAGTTCATTGGGCTCACCCAGGACAACTAACAAGGAAATGCCGATGGACAATGACCATCCCACGGAACAGAGAGAGTCTGCAACTGCAAGCAAGATAGTCTCATCCATCTGCCCCATGGGATCTCTGCCCCCTCTCAATGAGAGGCAGAGTAGGCATCACCATTCCTGAATCCTCAGGATTGGGGAAGGAATGATGGACTAGAGTAAACTTATAATTATTTTACTATAGACTTATTGTTATTCTAGCAATGGAAGAAATTTTATCATGGATGTGGAGGCAGTGGCCACCAGAGGCTCTGAGGGGAGAGAGAGCGTAAAAATAAGTGTAATATGGGAGCATTTTCAGGACATTGGAATTGTCCTGAATGATGCTGCAATGACAGATACAGGCCATTATATATCTTGTCATAACTTATAAAATTGTGTGGGAGAGTTTAAACTATAATGTAAACTATAACCCACACTTAGTGGCAATGCTCCAATATATGTTCATCAATTGTAATTAATGTACCGTACTAATGAAGGATGTTGTTAATGTGGGAAAGTGTGGGGGGGTAGGGAGTGGGGCATATGGAAATCCCCTACATTTTTTATGTGACAGTTATGTAAACAAAGTATCTTTTAAAAAAAACAAAATATTAGGGGAAAAAAAAACAACTTTGGCTGGGTTATTTTGTGGGTTGTTTGTTTGTTTGTTTGTTTTGGCTTATTTTATCTCACTTTCACATATATCTGGGAAATAAATAAATGTAGGGAGACTATTTGAAATTAGAATAAATTTCCACTAAGTACTAACCTGTACCTTACCATCTATAGTAATATTTTTTAAACTGAAATATTACTGAAACACCTATTTGCTAAGAAAATACTAGCGAAATACCCTTGTAACACCAAAAGTTAAATCTTCTGAATGACAAATGTTTCAATCCTTCCTGAATGTTAATATGCAGGGAGACCAGCTGTCCCTCAGTATCCTCACTCCCCTTTTTAGACACTGATGAAAACCTTCTGGGCACAGAACCTTGCAGGTGAAAACCTTATTTCACAGATTCCCTTGCAGCTATGTATAGCTATGTGACTAAGTTCTGGACAGGATGTCAGCAAAAGTAATGTATGCAATTTTGCGGTGATGATCTTAAAGAGAAGGCACATGCTCTTTACTTTTAACTTGTTCCTGCTGCCTGTAAGATGAAAGTAAAAGTGAAAGAACAGCCATCCTGGGCCAAGAGATAAAAACTACCTATTAAAACTGGCAAAGCAACATGATCGAATGATCCTGGATCTCCAATACCATAAAGCCATCATATTAACCCAGGGATGCTACTTGAACTTTTATACCAAAGAGAAACAATTCACAATGTTATTTAAAGTTAAAATTCCAGCCTACCCTGTATACTAAGCCAATATCAAAAGGATGAAAGAGCATGAGAAAGAAGAGGCAAAAAGAAATAGTAGAATTTGCTATAGTTCCAATAAACACTAGAGCAATTATAGTTGATTTTATCATGTTTCATTTTGCTTCAAATATCAAGGCTTTCTTTTGTTAGGGTTATATTTAGAAATACAAGATTATAATATTTTTAGGCCTGGATGAATCTAAGAAACCACTTTAAAATTTTATAGATGAGAAAACAGAGGCAAGAGAAAGTTAAATAACTGACCCAAGGTTATTCTTATTAAAAAATAAATTGTGTAGGTTCTGAGGGGAGAGGGAGAAAAAAATAGAATAGATGGAACACAGGACATTTTTAGGGTATTAGAAATGTTCTGTGTGATCTTGCAATAATGGATATAGGCCATTTTAAATTTTGTCAAAACCTGTAAAAGTGTACAGTCCAAAATGTAAGCCATTATGTAAACTATTGACCATGGTTAGTAGCAATGCTTCAATCTTTTTACATCAGTTGTAACAAATGCACCATCCACACGTAAAATGTTATTAACAGGGGAGAGTGGAAAAGGGGAAGCATTGGTTATATGGGAATTCCCTATCTTTTCTATGGGACTTTTCTGTAATCTAAAGCTTCTTTGAAGATAAGATAATAAGACACTGGAGAAACATACCGAAGAAATTGTCACTGTATATACAAGACTACAGGTCTTATAGTGATGAAAGACACAATGTATAAAAAATTTTTATTTTATTTCAAATTTTTTTAATTTTTTAATTTTTGTATTTTATTTGATATGTTTAAAATTATTATTTTATTTTATTATTAATTTTATTTGGTTATTTTTTTGGCTTCATCTTAGGAGAGGTTTTGGATCACAGAAGGGTCACAACTGTGGTAGCAGAGGATCACTGGTGTGGGGTGTTGGTAATGGGGAGATGTGTGGGGAGGGGTGCACCTGGGGCATGCCTCTAAGGTATATGAATATATTCAAATGTTCAAGGAACATTGTCTCAGTGGGTGGAGACCCACACAATAACCAAAAGAATACTGAATTCCCATCCTGGGGAGTTCTGTTACATTCTCTAATAGAATGGTAAGAATCTCCTGAGTACATGGGCAGTGCCTAGTGAAGGAAGACAGACCATTATACCAAGCCCTTGATATTGATGATTGTACTTATGAACCTTTTCTTGTGAAACTGAAACTTAGCCTATTATTATATATTGCCTTAAGAGTTACCTCATTAAAGCCTCCTTTTTGCTCAAATGTGGCCTGTCTCTAAGTCAAACTCAGCATATAAATGCACTACCTTTCCCCTGGTGTGGGACATAACTCCTAGGGATATGCCTCCATGGCATCAAGGGTTTATTACCAAGTGCCAACTAGCAATGCATCTCAAAAATACCTTGACCAAAAGGGGGGAATATTAAATACAAATGAGTTATTATGGCTAAAAGATTTCAAAGTGAGTCAGGAGGTCATTCCAGTGGTATGCTTATGCACATCTCAGCAGGATCTCATCGACGGCCACAGTAAACAGTGCCTCAAACAGTGGGGCTCCTGAGGGCTCTAGGGACATCTGGACACTATACGCAGGGCAGACAAGCTCAGGAATTTAGCACCCTGTCAGTGGGCCTTACTTTAGGTCATCCAGTGTAATAGAGTTAGAATCATTTATAGTTTCCTTACACATGGTTCTTTTGCCCCTTTTATTTAAACCTATAATTAGCACTATACTTGTTAAATATATGTCCCAGAGACTTAAATCTTTGGTCTGTTCGTGTGACGGTTAAGCCCTGAATCTCAGCAGAGTTGCAACACCTATTCTCCAGTTCATTGGGCTCACCCAGGACAACTAAGAAGGAGATAATGATGGCGAACACCCATCCCAAGAAACAGAAAGAGTCTGCAACTGCAAGCAAGATAGTTTCATCCATCTGCCCCACGGGATCTAAGCCCCCTCTCAATTAGAAACAGGGTGGGCATCACCATCCCAAAATCCTCAAGATTGGGGAATGAACAATGGACTAAAGCAGACTTACTATAATTCTATTATAGACTTACTATTATTCTAGCAATGGAGGAACTTTTATCATTGATATAAAGGCAGTGGCCATCAGACATTCTGAAGGGAGGGAAAGAGTAGAATAGATGTAACATGGGGGCATTTTGGGGACATTAAAATTGTCCTGCATGACATTGCAATAACAGATACAGGCCATTATACATTTTGTTAAAACTTTTAAAATTGTGCAGGGGAGAGTGTAAACTACAATGTAAACTATAGTCCACCATCAGCAGCAATGCTTCAATATGTATTCCTCAATTGTAGCAAACATACCACGCTAATGAAAGATGTTGTTAATGTGGGAAAGTGTGGGAGGGGGAGAGGGCGGGGCATATGGGAATCCCCTATATTTTTTATGTAACATTTATGTAATCTAAAGCTTCTTTAAAAATTAAATTAAATTAAATTAAAATAAAAAAAATTTTTGATTCCTAAATAAAATTTTATTTTCTGAGGAAACAGAGCAAGAAAAAGGAGACAAAGATGAATGGTTCATGTGACAAAATATACTCTGCAAAATCAGTATAAATTTTGAAAGGCAAAGTGAAAAGGGTAGCTCAAAATACATAAATGATCTCCTGAGTGGGGGAGAGTACTTACAGTGAAGACTGCCAACTGAAGAGCACTGATGCTAGGGCTGGAGAGGTCATGTAAGGTCATATGGTACAGAGGGAAAGAGTCAGTGTTTAACTGATCATTAGACATTGGGATTGCTAAAATAAAAACACCTATGATACCTATAAAGTAAAGTCAATTTATAGCATAAATGAGAGGCTCTGGAAATTGAGGGTCACAAGGTCAAAAGTAATCTCATGAAAGTTATGGACTCACTACCCCCAATAATGTATATAAACATCAACAAAGTTATACATTAAAAATAAGTCATTGCATTGGAAATTGAAATTTCTTTTGCTCAGACAAAACACAAAGCAATATTTCTTTTAAAAATGTCTTTTTGAATGTAAAAATTAGTTGTTACTTCCTTAAAAAAAAAAAAGAAAAAGAAGGAAAATTCGGTACAAATGTAAATATCAAACAATTCTTGTTTGACTTGAATATTCAAAATACTCAAATTTTGCAGTGATCTCCAACACAGAATTAGACTCCTAAAACTTCTTATATTGATGGCAAATGTGCTTAAAAAAAAACCTGACTCTCAGGGGTATGACTCCAGTGGCAAATGGACTTAGAACTAATGAAGTTCACTTTGCCATGGGAGAGTAACCTGATATCAATGAACAACAGCATTCACTACAAATTTCTGAGCTGAATCCATGTTCATTCGTTTCCTTTGTTCTAAGTTTACGAGGTCATTTTTTTGGGCAACAACCAGATGGCTATGTCATCAAGGAAAGGATTACAAACTCCCTTTTTCAATTTTTAGGTCATCCAAGCACAATTAGCCTTAAAAAGTATTCTGCCATGTTTCCAGTTGTCTGCAGATTTTTTCCAGCAGATGAATTTACAAGATATTGTCACCCAAATTCAATTGCAGAAGCACATCTTCCACCACTGGAAGAGTCCCACAGCAGCTTGGACAAATGAGCTTGTGATTTTCAGCTGTATCTAAAATGCTGACCACAGCAACTTGAACTGAAAATTTTACTTCATTCATATATCCTAAAATATCTCTCAAGAAAGCCAAGCCATGAATTAACTCATCTTTTCAAACTCTTCTGAGAGTAGCTTTTCTTTTTATCATAAGAAAATAAATAAATGAATAAATAAGGAGACAGCCATTTAAGCTGCAATGCATTGCTTTAAGACAGGGGTTCTTAACAAGGGGTCTGTGAGCTTGAATTGAAATTTTAAAAAAACACTATTCTTGTGGGTTATGTTGGTGCAGGAGTGATATATTTATTAAATAATGCACAGTATAGTGGGGACTTAGTAAGGGGTCCATGGTTTTCACGGGAGTGGCAAAGGGGTCCATGGAACAAAAGAGGTTAAGAACCCGTGCTTTAAGACATGTCTCCAGGGAACCAACACCCTTCTACACTACAGGGAATCCTTTATTCTGTTTTCATTTCTCAAGAAAGCCTGTTGAAAAGGTTCAAGGTCTTGGCTTTGATAAAGTTGATTAGTTTAAGGATGGTAAATAAAACATCTTTCAGTATTATTGTCATATTCTTTGCTGCCAATACAAGTCAATTGTAGAAACACATGAGTCATGAGCATTTGAAGTTCTTTTTTCACAGAAGCAGAAAAACCAGATACATTGTCACACATGGCAAATACTCCATCCATGCCCAGTGTACCAAGCTCCCTCTTCACCACACTGAAGATACCAAAGCCTTCAGGTTTCCAAAAAGTATCTCACAAATTTGGGATTTTTTATGTTATACATCAGCATACACAAAACAGATGAAAAACAGGAACTAGCTGCACTACATGTTAGTCATTACATGCAAATGTTTGTTGAAGGGAAAGTGGCATTACTCCCAATTTGTCAATAATCTGCTTTAAAATATTAGAAGAAACAGCCAGCAGTTCCGTAGTATATAATATCATCTGATTGAAGTTGGGTCATGGAAAGAAAACAAAATTTTAGTGGCCAGTCAAATCGCTTTATTTAACCTAATTAAAATTATCATTTTAAGGATCTCAACATATTGAAACTGACATAAATTGATAGCTAATTAGAAAAAGTAGGTGTCTTATAAACAGAAATAATTGCTGAAGCCAGTCTTGTTGTATAAAATAAAATATATTTTATTTTATTTTGTCTATAAAATAAAATATATTTGCAAATAATGACTTCATTTGTTTCTTCAAATATTTGTGTAATTTGTGAAATCTCTGTAATCATTCTAAATTAAAGGCTTTTTCTGGAAAAAAAAATTTTTTAATTCAATTTAACTCCAGCATAAATTGTCAAAATCTATCTCTAATCTTAATGTGGTAAAGATTTCCCCTCTCTTTCTTCTACTATATATCTCATAACTGATTGATAAACCACAAGCAAAAAGCAAATTCATTCCTTAATTAGCCTATCAACCTGGTCAAAATATACAAATAGTAAATATGAGACTTTGAATAAATATAGCACCGGCCTTGATCCAAATCAGTGCAAACACCGAGCAGGACAAGTAGCAGATATCCTTGCCTGTACAGCAAACAAGCTAGGGAAAGCTTTAGCTGAAAATTATTTCTTTCTCTTCTAATATTTTTAATATTTATAATATAAAGTGTCCTTATTTCCTAATTAGTA
>JAQZBX010015099.1:0-37895 GCA_029593785.1 Cabassous unicinctus
TATCATTACTGGAAATTGTTTTGCTTTATTTTATACTTATCTATATTACTGAGTTTGATTCCTGATTTCTTGTAAATGGAGCCAAAAATAATTGTGGGCAATAATTCATGATTACTCCAGATACTGCACCTCCAAGTCATTGATGAAACTCTTAAATCAAACTATGGTCAACAAATATAAAGGCTTTGCAAGTTACGAGTAAATCTATTCAGAAAGACAGTAATACAGATAAGTTGACAATATAGGCTTTGAGTCAGACAGACCTGAGAACAAATCACAATGAAACCTTAAACAAGTTACTTAAATTCCCTTAACCTTGTTTTTTTCTGATCAGTTTCTTCAAAGACTTCTGCTCAGAATTAAATGAGATTAATTAATTAATAAAATGAAATGAAATTAATAGACACGTGTGTATAGTCAATATTTATATCTTTTATCATTATTTAGCACACTTTTGGGCACTTTGTAAGTGCTCAAATGGTAACTCTTATAATTATGCTTTGCCTTTTGCTTTCCTTTGATGGTTTTCAAGTCTTTATTCGCAAATAAAACACTTTTCCTCCACTCCTTTCAACTCAGGATGTGTTGAGGTTCTTATATACAGAGAGAATGACCAGTAATTGCCACAGAAATGCTGTGTAATAAATGAGCAAAATCCTCAGTGGCATGCCATGACAAATGTTTGTTTTTGCTTACAAGTCTGTGGTTTGGTGGTTCTGCTCATCTGGGCTGGGCTGTGGTTAGCTGCTGGGGGCTGGCTTCCTTAGGAGTCTCTCAGCTGGGCCCCCTTGTCTCTGCTCCACTTGTTCCCTTATCCTTCAGCAGACCAGCCTGGGCTGGCTCTTTTCTAAGACAGAGCACAAGGAAGTGTGCAAGGCTACTGGTGCCCACGTGTGGAACGGCACAGGAACACTTGTGCTACGTTTTTATGGCCAGAGTATCTACGTCTTGAAGGAAGGAGCTGCAAAGTCAAATGGCAAAAGATGCAGATACAGGAAAGGGTGGAGAACTGGGGCTATTTTTAAAATCAATCTACCATAAAGTAGAGGTGGCTAAGAAAAAGGGACTTCTTCAAAAAGTTTTTGGCACTTTTTGTATCTGTTACTTTAGAATTCTCATGATTTTTAGCTCCATAGCTATTATCAGTGGAAATGACCATTTTCAACAACTAATAATAGCTAATTGTTCTTGACTGTACTTTGTGCTAGGATATTGGTATTTTACATACCTTTCTTTATTTAAATTTCACAACTACTCTTCAAGGAATATTATCATATTTATTTTACTGGATAGGGAGTTTTAGAAAAATAAGTAATTTATTCATGGTCAGAGAGCTAATAAGTAGCAGAGCCAGGATTTAAGCCTAGGTTACGGTGCTACAGAAATTGCTGTGCAATACTGCCTTTCTATACTCCTCCATCAATCTTATTTATTGGCTTTTGCATGTGTCAGCCAAAGCAAATTAAAAAACAAACAAAAAATGAACACTAACATTTTATATTTACTCTTTTTAAGAAATATATGCATTGTTTTCTTCTTTATGCTTATCTAAAAATGATTTTTATGAAGCATTGTGTTGTTTAAAAATCTATCTGTTACTAGTAATTATATTATTTGAATGATAGTGTCACTATTTAATTGTAACACATAGCATTTAATTAGCAGAATTAACACATAGGATTTATTTAAGTAGTAACATTAGGATAGAAATCCTTCACAGAGAGCACAAAAGATATCACCAGGAAAGAAAGGCTACAAAGGAGTCTTATAATCATGCGGCTGAAAGCTTCTTAGCTAAACTCCCAAGTGTCCCATCAATATCTGAAAAATCAATTTTCTTACTCTCAGAATTCTTTGCAGTCTTAAAGCTAACACTGGCTTTACTCTGTATGAGTTTGGAGGTTTTGAGATCCCTTTATCAGGCTTAGTTTATCCAGTTGGTGGTGTGTGGATGCTAGCAAAAGTATATTTGGCAACTTACAAGTGTTTAACTGGGCAGAAATGTTTAATACTTTTCAGTTTAAAGAAAAAGAGGTAATTTTTATGCTGCTAGAATTCTCATACAAAGTTTCCATAATAAATCCAGTCATTTATGGTATAATTTAATTCATACCTCAAGAGAAGCTGTATAAACAAAGGAAGAACAGTAAGGTAATTTTGGTCAAGTTATGATTGTAGTTACAACTATAGATGTGTTAGGCGTTGAAATGAGCTACAATATGATCTTGCAGGGAGTATACATTTGTTGCTCTTGTTTTGTGGTTTACAAGAGGATACTAGAATTCAGAATGTGACATTTGGAGGCAGCAAGAGAGAACACAGCTTCTGAGAATGCTATGTAACATTACTGATTTTGCAAGAAATGTTTAAGAAAGTGTCAAGATAACTTGGATATATAAAGCTGCTGAAGCAGTTGTTAATGGTGCCTAAATAATGATAAAGATATAAATATTGAATATATATAAATGTATGTGTCTATATGAGGCCAAGTCTATAAGTCTTTGAAAATCTATCTCATTTAGATGATTTTTTTGAACAAGATTTTTAAAAATAGGGAAGTCAAATTGACATAAACTCTTAAACTTTTAAATAGGTTAAAACAAGATACTTGAACATAATTATAATCTTTGAAGTCAAAATCATAGTTTTTAATTTAAGAAGACTACTAATTTCTGGTAGCATCTCATTATCCCTGGTTAACTGACCATATTAAAGTTATCATACATATATTTATGCTAAATAGCAGAAAATGCTGGGCAAGTTTGCTTATTATTTATTATTCTCAGATATTAAATCTCAAATAAAATACCTTATATTCTAAATATTTCAAAGAAGAAAGTCTATTTTTTTCTGTAGCTTTCTTGAAATCTCGTTATTGAGTGCTCATTAAATGGGAAAAACCTGGGTATCTAGTTTAAAACAGACTTTTTTTTTGCAACATATTGTAAATGATCAAAGCTCTGAATATATCTGATCCACTAACACAGTGTCTATTCTTATGCAGACTACAAGATGACATCCAGCAACCCTCCCAAAACTACTTAAGACTAAGTTCTTCTATTCTTTGAAGAAAGAAATTGTGAACTTCCCATTTCTACTTTATCTGGGAAGGTGGCTTTTAAATGGAATTAAAAATTGAGAAGGATCTAATCAATTGGTATAAATTGCTAAGGATCTTATAATGAGGGTCAAAAAGTCCATTCAATTCATTTCACCTTTAAGCTATTATGTTAGTTTTATTGCTTAACATTCTCCTAACAAGAAGAACAAAAATTTGCCAGACCAGAATGCATCTAGTAGATTTTGGGCTTAAACAAGACTTTAAGGCAAGTAGCCTTTTCAGTTTGTTCTGAGCTTTCTCTATTAGTCAGATGGTCAGCTTTGCCCTCTTGAGCTGTCAGCCTTATGCTATACTCCAATTTACTTTGCTGTGCATAGCCATACTCTCTGATCCATCATGCAATTAACATTTAATGTAATGAGTTACCTTTATCTATAGGACCTCATAAGTTACCTGTATACATAGGAAAGACTTCTGGATAATATTTCACATTTTAACAGGGAACAAATGGACAAAAATCTTATTTCATTTGTAAAACCATTAATGATTATATTTGTGGAAATTTCCATCTATAGTAAACTAGGAGGGAAGATATTTTCATATGTTTATTAATTTAATGCAAATATATTTAGTACCAACTGGATGTCAGGTATGGAGCTACCATTGAGAATACAATGGTGAACATAACTGACGCCATTCCTGCCCCTAGGACGCTCACTCTCTGAGGCATTAATTGAACAATATAATAATTAACATGTAATTTACAACTGGGATAAGTGCAATAAAGAAGAGTTTAGTGGAGCTATGAGAGTAAATAATTGGAGATCTGACCTAATTAGGAAATGTGATGACTGAGCTGAAGGAAGAAGAATGTGTAGATATTAAACCAGCAAAGAAGGAGGGTGATGATTTTCTAGGCAATGACAACAGAAAGTCCAAAGTCCCTCCTGGTCCCTGGGATTGTTAGAGGCAGGGGGAAAGGCAGCGTTTCTTTCCCTTTACATCCAACAGTTTTTCCATAGCTCTCAGTTTGGTCCATGATTCTATGCCATAAGATTGAAGGTCAAGATGGAAAAAAAGCAAAACAACGAAACAAATAAAATAACGGAGTCCATTCATGAGGTAACTAAGAAATATAAAAATGCAATTTGCTAGCTGTTTTAAGTAAAGATCTTTAACATTTTTAATACCTGAAATGTAATTCTGATTATTTCTAACTATTTAACAAGAAATCAATAAAATGATGTGCTATCAAATGCTTTTAAACTTCTGAAGCAAAGATCTGCTTAACCTATATGGAAATTGGATATGCATTGATAATATGATGATTAGCATAAATCTATTTAGATATTTCATATTGCTTTGGCATTTTCACACACCAGTTTCTTTGAATAAACAAGCAAGTTTTAGATAGAAAGCACAAGGGAAAATGGCTATAGTCCTATAGCTAGGGGAGTGAATTCTTTGGCAACATAGTTTGCTTCATCTGTCAAATGGCTTTTCTCTTTTGAAATAATACAGTCTTCTAAACAAATAATAAAATTTTATAGTGGTTATCGTCTCATATTGTACCTGGAATGCAGCTCTGTATCACAACTGCAGGTAAGAGTCTCCCATTGTCCCATAGTCCAAGTCGGGAAGTAGAATATATCAGAGTCTTGAAGAAGAGTAGATTCTTGAAAAAGAGGGAGAAAATCAACAGTGATTCTTTAGACAAGATAAGAAAGATAAGGCAAAGAATGAAGAAATTACTGTAGTATGCAGACAGAGGTTTCCAATTTCCAGATTTGGTCGTATGTTGACTGTCACAAATGTGGGAAACAGCATTGCAGTTTATTGATACAGCATATGATAGCACCAGTTTTCAAGAAAAACTCACTTTCTTGGTCTGATGACAAAAGTGAAAACTGCAATTATTTACACACCAGTCAATGTTTTGTATCATAGCAAGTTGCAAAATCACTCCTTAGACAGCTAATGTAGCATGGAGTGCAAGTCCACCTGAGTTCTAATCCCAAGACCTTGAGAAACATATGTAATAACTTTACAATGGTGTTTCTTCATCTGTAAAATGGAGGTATTAATTATGATTATCTCATAGGAGAGCTGAGATAATTAAATGATAGAATATAGGCCCTCTCTATACATACACACTTTACATATAAAATAAATGTAAACTTTATATGTAATATATATACATGATCATGTGTATATGTGCCTGCACTTACTAAGAGCAAAACAGTGATACATACTGGAAAAAAGAGGTAAAATATGGCATTGTATCAATTTTATATTAATGATAGGAATATTTTTCTTCCATTTCCCATGTCATTTATTTCATATAATCCAAAACATGATAGCACATATTCTCACCTACTTATTGCTAAAACTTAGCTCCACCAAAGAGTTGCCTCACTATTTCTGAAAATTTCTTGTTATTGCTATTTTTATGTTTGTGGAAACAGGTCCCTCAGGGTCCTCTGCTCTAGCTTGCTCACGTTGTCAACCTTCCTTCGCTGCTGCTTATTTCTTGTTAGGCTGCTATTCCGATAAGCCCCGTAGTCCTTCACAGGGACTACTGCTTCATTTCATCTCATATTGGATCCAAACCACACCCTGCTTCCCCAGAGCTTCACTGCCACCAGGTTGTCACTCCTAAGGAAAGGGTGATGCAGATGGGGAGATAATGGAAAGGAAGGAGTATAGAATAGTGCTCTCAGAGTCCCTTATACGTTCAGCTCCTTCCTTGGCTCCTGGTTATTCTCTTTGAGGCTAGGGTCAGCAGCCTCCCTCTAACTTTGTCACATTCAAAATGTCAGTTGCCTCCTTACCGCCTTCTTACCTGGGAATCTAGGCCAAATCACACTCCAGCCACTGAGCTAGGGAAAGGCTTTCTACTCAGTCCTATCTAAGGCATGCCTCTCTGAAACATGATTTTCTGCCCCAATGCTGGTCTTTTCCATAGGTATTTGACTGTAATAATATCTGTTCTCTTCAGAGTACACCTCACACCAGACTCCAGGTGCGGGTTCTAGTTCTGTAGACAGTCACATAAAAGTCTTTGTCAGCCAGAAACACCGTGTGTTAATCACAGCCCTGCTAGGTGGGGATTGTTAAACTCAATTCAGTTATTTTTTAATCTCTTCTCATGAAGGGTTAAAAATGAATTAGAATTATAGTAAATTGTTTTTAATTTAAATCATAAAGTGGACCAAAAATTCAGATGTCTTTATGGGGTTGGTACATAATGCAAATGCAGAAGTAGTAGTGCAGGACAATGGTTCTCAAAATGTAGTCCTGGGACCATCAGCATCACTTGGGAATTTGTAAGAAATACAAATTCTTAGGCCCCACAGAAGACCTAATGAATTAAAAACACTGGGGGTGGGGACCAGAATTACGTA
The DNA here is from genome assembly GCA_029593785.1 of Cabassous unicinctus. Classification (NCBI taxonomy): domain Eukaryota; kingdom Metazoa; phylum Chordata; class Mammalia; order Cingulata; family Chlamyphoridae; genus Cabassous; species Cabassous unicinctus. Next base: position 6,466 of record JAQZBX010015099.1, read on the forward strand.
TTTTAAGAAAGTCTTACAGATGATTCTGATTTATGCTGAAGTTTGAGAACCAGTGTTGAACAATCAGGAGTAGTGGACTGTAGTGAACTGGAAAATGAAAATCCTAAAACATTCCAATTTAAAGGCAGCAAAAAGAGCTGAACAAAACAAAGCAAAAACACATAGGCCAGAATTCAACCCGTACACCACCAGTTTATGCCCACACCTTTAGCTATAGGACCTCCCTATAAAATGAAAATGGTAGACCACATATGCACATTTCAGGGAATAGTGTGATCGGTATCATTTGTTTTCTTATTGAATTGCAAATCTATAAAGATCATAAAAAGCATGCTGAGCATATAATCAAAATTGTTCATTTTGTAGATAAAAGGAAATTAGGTTGAAAGAGGCTGAGCTATGTGCTGAACAGTGAATATATGTAGCAGTGACTGTGTTGTAATAGTGGTTATGAGGGAGAATCAAATGCACGTACACCACACATTGAAAAAGCTGTATTTCTTTTGAAATTAATATTTAGAATTTATAAATCATGAATATATAATGTGTAGGAAAGAAAACTTTTCTATAATCTATAATCAAGGCATCTATAGTCAGGCCAGTGTGAAAATGATTCAATATTCACTTCATGAAGGAGTGGTATGTACCAGGAATTCCTTAAGTATTCCTATTATAGACTCTATTTTCAAATATGTACAGCAAGCAGCATAACAAAGTAACTCAGTTTTATTTACACAGTCTGATTCTTTTATCCATGGATCATAGATTAGAATGTCATATATACATGGTATGCTCTTCACTAAATGAAAGATTTATAAGAGAAAGGTTCTTGTTTGCCAAATTCCTGTTTTAGTCCACTTTCTAGAGTTCCTAGTACTCTGTAAGTTCTCAATAAATATTTGTTGAATAAATGAAAATGATAAGTTACTTAATTTTCCTGTCTACCCAAATCAGTTTTTCTGAAATTATAGTTTGATAGCCTTGGCTGTGTGTGTAGCGGGGCCTGTGATTCCACTCTTTCCACCATAGCTGATGAAAAGCATAGCTGTCAGGACCAGGGGTGAATTTGGCCAACTACTCTTCTGTCTTGGATATATAGAAACAGGACATGGAAATTTTGTGAAGCTGTGATAGCACTTAAATTGAGTGTTCATGCAGCAGGGATGATAGTTTGTCTATTTTCTGTGATTTTTTCATTAGAAAAGTAATGATTGAACATCTGCTTTCTCTTAGGTGACAAGAATATTGAAGTGAACAAAATATGACTTTATGCTTACATTTTAGAGGGTTGTGCACATTATTAAAAATAATTATATAAATAATGCTAAGAAGTTAGTGTTTTGAAAATATAAAACAAAATAAGGTGATAGATAATAAAGGGAGGTATTTTTTTAAATTGTATAGTCAAAAACTGAATGTCTGAGCTGGTAACATTTCATCAAGTAAATGACTAAAGTGAGGTGCAGGCCCTGTGGGTAGCTGGGGGAATAATAGCAAGCACAAACGCTTGAAAGGAAGAAGACCAGTTTGGTTGGAGTGGAGCCAGGAAGGTAGAAGTTGATAACAGGTGTGACCAGAGATAATCAGGGGCCCAATCTTTTGGGTTTGGAGAGCCATTGTAAAGAATTCAGAATTTTTTCTTGAAGAGTTTTAAGAAGGGGAGTGATTTACATTGTCATAAGACCAAGGAATAAGAAGATGAAGGCGATAGTGGTGGATGTGTTGATGGATTCAAGATATATTTTGAAAGTGGAGCTGAGAAGATTTACCGATGGCTTGACTGTGAGGTGTGCGATAAAGAGCAGATTCACTCTGCTCCACTGAGAGAATACACTGGGTGAATATATATCATTCATGGAAATGGGAATACGTGAGAAGAAGCACATTTGGGGTTGAAGTGAGTAATAGAATTAAGAGTTTGATTTGGGACATGCTAAATTTAAGATGCCTGCTAAGCAAGAAAGTGAACAGATTGAATAGTTGCACAGAGGATGTATCTGGAATTCAGCAGAATGCTTGAGTAGGTCAGTTTCACCGGATTATTGGAGACAAAAGCTTTTCAAAGTGAGCTCAAGAATGAATGAGAAGCAAGGAAGTAGAGACAGCAGATATGGACAGCTGTACCTTGGGTTTTTATGAAAGAATGGAGAATAAATTACAAGTTATAAGAGGATTGTGGGTCAAGAGAGATTTTTAATTTAAAAGGCCATTTTAAAATATTATAACTTTAATGTATTTATGACTATAGGAATGATTTAACAGAGAGTAGAAAATGATGATGCAGGAGAGGGGGTAATTGTAGGATTAAAAAAGGAAGGAGAAACATGAACATATGGTTTTGTGAGGACATAAGCAGAAGGTGAAATAAGATGGAAAGATTCTTTCATTTTGCTCTTTAAAATGAATTTAATTTATTGAGAAATCTTGAAGAAGTTTTTGTCATATTTTCCCCTTGATAATCAAAGTAAGAAGTGAAATTTATAAATATTTTTATATACCTGCAGTTTTTGCTAAAGTTTTTGCTAAAACATTAGTAATCTGATGTAGCTTGTCTTGTGTTCTGTTAATTTTGTATGAAGATCCAGACAGCCTTCTGTTCCTTATATACAGGGTATCTTAATTCTACGGCTCCCCTGGCAGTAATTCATTTTTTGCTAAAAGGTAACAGAGTTACAAGTGCAAAACATTTATTTAATTTGTTTAGATTTATAAAACCATGCCCATTCCCTAGGCCCTTGGGGACATGAATTAGATAAGAACATATGGTGTAATCTATTATTTTTTCAACTCTGGTTATATGGCAAGGCATTGTTTAAATGTCAGTGAGGAAATCTCAGATTGCCCTCCTTGGAACAGTAATTTCTTGGATAATGCTCAGTTAAATTTAATAAAGGGAGTTTAAGTAATCCACCAAGACCATGGTTTTCAATCATTTAAGATAGTAGGACACATTCCCTTCTAATTCTGTAAGTCTAGCTAATCTATGAGCCATTATTGTAGGGCATTTTATTTTTTTTTAAATCTTAGTAATGTACTGGAAGCAAATTTATCATGTATTCACATTGCCAATGTTATGATTTTTTTCAGCACCAATAGTCTTAATTCCTAAATGAAAAGTAGTAAAAATATACAGGTCAGGGGATATTCTTTTAAAGAGTATTGTTTTTATTCATATTGTTTATATTTTCATGATTAATGTTGGTAGAATGGTTACTATTGCTTTAAATGGCATAAAGTGACTATGCCGAACAAGAAAGGAACGGATTCTGCCACACTAAAGTCTCTGAAAACTGAAAGTTTTTGGTGTGTGAGTGTTTGTTTGTTTGTTTGTTTTAACATATACCAGAAGCAAAATTTCTAAAACATGAGTTAAAGATCTATGAGGCCAGCACAAGTCATTGTGAGGTAAAAATTTGTTTCACTTATTTTGGAGGGTTCTACTTAACTCCTACTAGTAAATTGTTGAAAATTCTCAAGCACAGTTCAATTTTTCTCAGTTTCTTTCTTCTGCTTTTCTACCAGGCTCATACTGGAGTATGCAAATACACACACACACACTTCCAGGTTATTCTCTGTTGTAGAATGGGTGAATTACTACTTTTTAAATTTTGCTTTACATTTGACTTTCATTAATATTTTTATCAAAAAGCCTTTGTTGGACCCTTGGAATACTCATGTTTTAGGGATTTGCACTGTTTGGGCTAAAGAATTTTAATACAATCAAGAATCTCAAATGTATTAGAACTCCATTATTCTTCCTCTGCTTTCTTGGAATTGTCCAAATGGCCAACACTTTGAAGAGCTTTTCTTTTTGGAGAAACCTCCAAATGTCATATACTGTTAACATACAGCTGGTCAAGAAATGTGATATAATTTGGAGAATTAGAGCATCAGCCCCTTAACAATTGACCCACAGATATTCTTCTCATTCAACAGCCAGAACTACTAACATTCAGGAAATTAAAACTTGGTGAAATTTAGAAAAGTATCAAAGAAGCTATAGGGAAATTTCTTTCAAAGAAACTGGAATTAATGTTTACTGTTTTTTAGCTGTTCATCTGTATTTTATCATTTATAACTACCATTTTTTTATTTATTTGGATAATAGACTTAGTGAAAGATGATGACAATACCTTACATTTCATAATGACTTACAAATAGTCACAAAACACTTTATATCTAGAGTTATTTGCAAAGCATTTCTTAGCAAGGGAAGGATAGATCTATATTATATGCTGATGCCTTCCTAAGCAATGTTTCCAGCCCAGATATTCTTCCTGGGCTCCACATCCTTGCTGATTATTTCAACTTGGCTGCTAAAAAGAGAAATAAAACTCAATAAATCAATAACATAACTAATCATCTTCTTCCTCAGATCTGCTCTTCCTCTTGTATCCCATTCCATGAGATATACTGTTTACTTACTCTCTCTAACCATTACACTGAATCAATGGCAACTCTTTTTGGATATACTTCCTTAATATCACTGAGATATATTCTGTATTCATATTGCCTCTACTTTAGTCCAAAGCCTTTTTTTTAATCTTCCCTAGATTGTGGCAACCCATTACCAATTCCTTTTCCTGCCAATAATTTGCAATAAATTACAATAACAATCTAAACCTAGTAAAACCTCTTTAAACACTTCAGTGATCCTTTTCCTCCCTCATTATGTTTCATTACTAATATTTTAACTACTGTATTTCATTGATTCATATGTTTCTGCCATACTGAACTACGTATAATCTCATTGATACACTAGGATCTCTTTCACTTTTAGTTTTTTACAGTTGTCGTTTCTGCTTCAAATACTGTTCTTCTCTCTTAGAGTGCGTATTTTTGCCTAAATCCTATTTACCTGTCAGTCCTCAGGAGCTTCAAGGTTCTCAATACTCCTTAGGCTTATACTGATCACACTTCATTTAAATGGACTGTTTGATTTTTACTCCCATTAATCTTAATGCTCATAGAGAGTGGCAATGCATTTCAATCAATCACACTGAATTTCAGAAAAGCTAGCACATAGAGGGCACTCAATAGGTTTTTGTTGAAGAAGAATGAGGAGTACCTAGTCACAAGACTCATGATAGTCATAAGGAAAACGGCTTAAAGAATTATTAAAACGACATTTTACCCATCTCATGTGGAAGATAGCTTCACACTGAGCTTGTTATGGATTCAAAGTTACACTAGCTATTAAGAACGAATGGTATGGACCACACTGAAATAAAAAGGGCTATAAGAAGATACTATGAATTAATGTATGGCAATAAATTAGATAAACTAGGTAAAATGGACAAATTCTTAGAAACACACAAACTACCTATATTGACTCAAGCAGAAACAGATCTCAACAAAGAAATTACTAGTAAAGAGATTGAATCAGTAATCAAAAACCTCCCATCAAAGAAAAGCCCAGGACCAGGTGGCTTCACAGAGGAATCCTACCAAACATTCCAAGAAAACTTAACTCCAATTCTGCTCAAGCACTTTTAAAAAATTGAAAAGTAGGGAACACCCTCAAATTCATTCCATGAGGCTAACATCACTCTAATACCAAAGCCAGATAAAGATTCCACAAGAAAAGAAAACTACAGACCACTATCTCTTATGAATATAGGTACAAATCCTCAACAAAATACTAGTAAAATGAATCCAACAACAAACTAAAAGAATTATATGCAAGGATCAGGTGGAATGTATCCCTTGTATGCAAGGTTGGTTCAACATAGGAAAATTACTTATGAAGGAAATGAAGGAATGATGGGGGGAAAAAAAAACATCAATTGATGCAGAAAAAGCATTTGACAAAATACAGTACCCTTTCTTGATAAAAACACTCAACGCACTAGGAATAATAGAAGGAAACTTCCTAAACATGATAAGGGCATATATGCAAAATACCACAACTAACATCCTACTTAACGGTGAAAGATTGAAAGCTTTCTATGATCAAGAACAAGACAAGGATGCCCACTGTCACTACTGTTATTCAACATGGTACTGGAAATTCTTGCCAGAGCAATTAGACAAGAAAAAGAAATAAAAGGCATTTAAACTGGAAAGGAAGATGTAAAACTTTCCCCTTTTGCAGATAATATGATCCTATATAAAGAAGATCCTGAAAAACCCTCAACAAAGCTCCTAGCGCTAGTAAATGAATTCAGCAAAGTGGTGGGGTACAAGATCAGTGGAGTTTCTTTTTATTTCCTTTTTTCTTTTTAAAGAAGCTTTAGATTACCTAAATGTTACATAAAAAATATAGGGGATTTCCATATACTCCAGTACCTCCCACTCCCACACTTTCTCTCATTAACAACAATTGATGAACACAGATTAAAGCATTGTTACTAGCCATGGTCTATAGTTTACATTATAGCTTACACTCTGCAGTGCACAATTTTATAGGTTTTGACAAGATGTATAATGGCCTGTATCCATCATTGCAATGTCATGCAGGACAATTCCAATATCTCAGAAATGTCCCATGTTACACCTAGTCTTCCTTCTCACTCCCTCAGAAGCTCTGGTGCCACTGCCTTTATATCAGGGATACAATTTCTTCCATTGCTAGAATAATAATAAGTCTACTTTAGTCCATAGTTGCATTCCTCCCCCTTATGCCTATTCATTTCTCCATCTTGAGGATTTTGGGATGGTGATGCCCACTCTGTTCCTGATTAAGAGGGGGCTTAGATCCCATGGAGCAGATAGATGGAACTGTCTTGCTTGCAGTTGGGGATACTCTGTTTTTTGGGATGGGCATTGTCCATCATCATCCTTTTGTTAGTTGTCCTGAGCAAGTCCAATGAACTGGAGAGTAGTTGTTGCAACTCTGCTGAGATGCAGGACACAACTGGCATATGAACAGACCAAAGATTTAAGTCTCTGGGACATATATTTAATGAGTACAGTGCTAATTATAGGCTCAAATAAAAGGGCCAGAAGAGCCATGTGTAGGGATATTATAAATGAGTCTGACTCTGTTATGTTGGGGAGCATTTATTCCAAAGTAAGGCCCACTGACAGGGTGCAAAATTCCTAAGATTGTCTGCCCTGCTTCTAGTGTCTAGATGTCTCCAGAGCCCTCAGGAGCCCCACTGTTTGAGGCACTATTTACTGTGGCAGTCAATGAGATCTTGCTGAGATGTGCATAATTGTAACCTCTGGAATGACCTCCAGACTCACTTTGAAATCTCTTAGTCATAAAAACTCATTTGTATTTAATATTTCCCCCTTTGGGTCAAGGTCTTTTTTCCAAATTCATCACTAGTTGGTGCTTGGTAATAATCTCCCAGTGCCAGGGAAGATCATCCCTGGGAGTCATGTCCCACACCGGGGAGAATGTAGTGTGTTTATATGCTGAGCTTGGCTTAGAGAGAAGGCACATTTGAGTAACAAGGAAGCTTTCAGGAGGTAACTCTTGGGCAATATATAATATTAGGCTAAGTTTCAATTTCATGAGGATGAGGTTCATAAGTACAACCATCAATATCAAGGACACTGGGGGAACATATGGAAGAAATTGTTACTGTACATAAAAGACAACAGATCTTATAATGATGAAAGACATAATGAAAAAAATTATTTTATTTTTAAAATTTCATTTGTTTATTATTATTTTATTTTCTTATTATTTTTGTTTATTTGGCTTTGTTTTGAGGAGGATTTAGTTTGCAGAAGGGTCACAACTGTGGCAGGGGAGGATCACTGGTGTGGGGTGTCAGTGATGGGGGGATGTGTGGGGAAGGGTGCACCAAGGGCATGCCTCTATGGCAATGAATATGTTCAAGTGGTCATGGGGTATTGTCTAGGTGCATGGAGACCCACACAATAACTGAAAGAATATTGAATTCCCATCCTGGAAAGTCCTGCTACATTCTCTAATAGAGTGGCAAGAATCTCCTGAGTACATGCACAGTGCCTAGCGAAGGAGGATAGACCATTACATCAATAGTGTTTCTATACACAAGCAATGAACAATCAGAAGAAGTTAAAAAAAAAATTCCATTCACAATAGCAACTAAATGATTCAAATATCTGGGAATAAATCTAACCAAGGATGTAAAGGACTTGTAAAAAGAAAGCTACAAAACATTGCTAAAAGAAAATAAAGAACGGCTAAATAAATGGAAGACATTCTGTGTTCATGGACCGGAAGACTGAGTATCATCCAGATGTCAATACTACCCAATGTAATTTATAGATTCAATGCAATCCCAATCAAAATTCCATCAGTGTTCTTTGCACAAGGACAGATATATAGACCAATGGAATAGAATTGAGAGTTCAGAAATCAGCCCTCACATTTATGGCCAACTGATTTTTTTTTAATAAAGCATTTTTATTGAGATATATTCACATGCCTTACAATCCATCCAATGTGTACAATCTGTGGCTTTTAGTATAATTATCAAGTTGCGAATTCATCACCATAATCAAGTTTAGAACATTTTCATTATTCCAAATAAGAAAACCCCCATACTCCTTAGCAGTCACCTCTTAATCCCTCTATCCTTCCCCAGCCCTACATAACCATTAATCTAATTCCAACTCTGTAAATTTGTTCATACTTACATTTTCTAGAAATCAAATCATACAATTATGTGACATTTTGTGTCTGGTTTCTTTCACTTAGCTTAATGTTTTTTTAATTATCATAATTTATTTTTTAAATTATTAAAAGTATAGGGTTGCAGAAAAAAATGCAAAAAATACAACGTTCTCATATACCCCCCCTTATTGATGACACATTGAATTAGTTTGGTACCTTTGCTACACTTGATGAAAGAATACTAAAAATTTCTGTTAACTATAGTCCATAGTTTTCATTAGATGAAATTTTCCCATATTCATCCTATTATTTAACACCTTACATTAGTATTGTATATTTGTTATAATTCATGAAAGAACATTCTTTTATTTGTACTATTAACCACAGTCCATCATCTACAACAGGGTTCACTGGGTTCACTGTGTTATATAGTCCCATATTTTGTACAATTCATCCAAAGTGTAGACTTAATGGCTCTCAGTATAATCACAGGGTTGTGCACTCACCACCACAGTCAATTTTAATAGGTTTTACTATCTCAAAAAGAAAATCTCTATACCCCTTTTTACTCCCCTACTGTTGATCCTTAGCATTGATAAAGTACCTTTGTTGCAATTGATAAAAAAATTTACAATATCAATGTTAAATATTGTCCATAATTTACATTAGTTTCATTTTCCAATATATCATCATATTATTAATACCTTATAATAGAGACATTTGTTTTTTCTAGTTCATGGAAGAACATTCTTGTATTTGTACTATTAATCACATTCCTCATGCACTGCTGAGTTCACTGCTATACTGTCCCAAGTTTATCTTCTAGCTTGCCTTCCATTGACATTTATGACCTTAGACTTCCCCTTTCAGCCACATTCAAATCTATAAATGAGCGCTGTTAGTTATACTCACTATAATGTGTTACCATTATCTTGATCTATTTCCAAACATACACAATCAACCTTATTAAAATTTCTACAGACATTAAGCATCATCTCCCCCTTCTCAACCCTCATTCTGTATACTGGTAACCTATACTCTAGACTTTAACTCCATGAGTTTACTCATTGTAATTAGTTCATATTAGTGAGACCATACAGTATTTTTCCTTTTCTATCTGGCTTATTTCATTCAACATAATGTCCTCAAGGTTCATCCATGTTGCTGTATGCATCCCAAATTCATTTCTTCTTACAGCTGAATAGTATTCCATTGTATGAATATACCACATTTTGTTCATCCATTCATCAGTTGATGGACACTTAGTTACCACATTTTCACAATTGCAAATAATGCCACCATGAACATAAATGTGCTAATATTAGTTTCCATCCCTGCTTTCAGTTCTTCTGATTATATGCTTAGAAGCAGGATTGTTGGATTATACAGAAGTTCTATATTCAGCTTCCTGAGGAATGGCCAAATTGTCTTCCACAGTGGCTATACCATTCTACATTCCCACCAACAGTGGAGTGTTCTTATTTCTCCAAACTTCTCCAACACTTAACAGTTTTTTCAGTAATGGCCATTGCATAAGATGTGAAATGATATCTCACAGGAGTGTTGATTTGCACTTACCTAATAGGTAATGATATTGATTATCTTTTCATGTGCTTTTTGGCTATTTGTATTTCCTCTTTGGAAAAAAAAAAGCCCATTCAAGACCTTTGTCCATTTTAAAATTGGGTTGCTTGTCTTTGTATTGTTGAATTGTATGATCTTTTTATATAACATGAAATTAAACTCTTATTGGATACGTGGTTTCCAAATATTTTCTCCCATTGAGTAAGCTGCTTTTTCACCTTCTTGACAAAGTCTTTTGAAGCACAAGTGTATTTAATTTTGAGGGGGTTCCATTTATCTACTTTTTCTTTTGTTGTTTGTGCATTTGGTGCAAGGTTTAAGAAACCACCTCCTACCACAAGATCTTGAAGATGTTTCCCTACACTTTTTATAGGAATTTTATGGTTGTAGCTTTTATATTTAAGTCTATGATCCATTTTGAATTAGCTTTTGTATAAGGTGCAAGATAGGGGTCCTCTTTATTTCTTTTGGAAACGGGTATCCAGTTCTTCCAGCACCATTTGAATAGATGGCTATTTGGGACACTTATTTTCCAAATACATTTAATAATGGATTTTCTATTTCTGAAAAGTAAGCAGTTGGAATTTTTATTGGAATTGCATTAACTCCGTAGATTGATTTGGGTAAAATTAACATCTTAACAATATTTAGTCTTCTAATCCATAAACATGGAATATCCTCCCATTTATTTAGGCCTTCATTTATTTATTTTTAGCTTGTTCTATAGTTTACTGAGTACAGGTTCTTTATGTCTTTGGTTAAGTTTATTCCTAATATTTGATTCTTTTAGTTATTATTTTTAGTGGAATTTTTTTCCTGATTTCCTCCTCAGATTGCTCATTACTAGTGTATAGAAACACTGCAGAGTTTTGCATATTTCTCTTGCATCCTACCACTGTGCTGAACTGGTTTATTAGCTCCAGTAGCTTTGTTGTAGATTTTTTGGGACTTTCTAGGTATATGATCATGTCATCTGTAAATAGTGAAAGTTTTTTACTTCTTTGTTTCCTATTTGCATGATTATTTTCCTATTTCCAACTGATTTTTGACAAGGTTGCAAAGACCACTCAATTGGGAAAGATAAGTCTCTTCAACAATCGGTGCTGGGAAAACTGGATCTGTATTTGCAAATAGACATTCCCTACCTCACACCTTATACAAAAATCAACTCATAAAGGATCAAAGACCTTAATATAAGACCTTGAACTGTCAAACTCCTAGAAGAAAACATAGTGAAGCATCTTTAGGATCTTATATTAGGCAATGGTTTCTTTGAATTTATACCCAAAGCAAAAGCAAGAAAAGAAAAAACAGATAAATGGGATCTTATCAAAATTAAAAACTTTTGCACCTCAAAGGACTTTATCATGAAAGTAAAACAACAACCTACAAAATGAAAAAAAATATTTGTAAAACACATAAATGATAAAGGCTTAATATCCAGAATGTACAAATAAATCCTTCAACTTGAAAACAAAAAGCCAAACAATCCAATTTAAAAATGAGCAAAAGATTTGACCAGACATCTTTGCAAAGAAGATATAGAAATTGACAGAAAACACATGAAAAAAATGCTCAATATCATTAACCATCAGGGAAATGCAAATCAAAACCATTATGAGATACCAATTCACACCCATTAGAATGGCTACAATTTTTAAAAAAAGGAAAATAACAAATGTTTGAGAGGATGCAAAAATAGGAGCACTCATTCATTGCTGGTGGCAATGTAAAATGGTGCAGCCACTGTGGAAGACATTTTGGTGGTTCCTCAGAAAGCTAAGTATAGAATTACCATATGACCTGGCAATCCCACTACTAAGTAAATACCTAAGAGAATTGAAAGCAGGGGCTTGAACAGATATGTGATCACTGATGTTCATAGTGGCATTACTCACAACTGCCAAAAAATGGAAGCTACCCAAGGGTCCATCAACAGATAAATGGATAAATAAAATGTGGCATATGCATACAATGGAATATTATTCAGCTGTAAAAAGGGTTGAAGCCCTGACACATATGACAGCATGAATGAACCTTGAAGATGTAGCATCGAGTGAAATAAGCCAGACACAAAAACGTAAATATTGTATCACCTCACTGATTTGAAAAAATTAGAAAAAACAAACTCAAAGAGTCAGAATCTATAATAAGGTTACCAGAGGAAAGGGTGGGATTGGGGAATGGGATATTATGGCTTAAAATGTACAAGGTTCCTTTTGGAATGACAGAAATGTTTTGGTAGTAGATAGTGGTGAAGGTAGCACAATCTTTCTTTCTATTGTCTATCATCATCTATCCATTTTCTAAATATTTGAGAGTGTATTGGCTATACCATGCTCTTTGAACACTTAATGCTTCCATGTATATTTCTTAAGAACAAGGATATTTACTGAGGTAACCACTTAAATACAGTTATCAAGTTCAAGAAACTTAACATTGATATAAAGCATATGTTCTATATTCTAATTTTTCCAATTGTCACAGTAATGTCCTTTTGAGCATTTTCTCCTCCATTATTAGATCCATTCCAAAGTCATGTACTCCTTTTAATTGCCATTGTCTCTTTTGTCTCTCTTTTAATTGTGGTGACATACACGCAGCATAAAATTTCTCTTTTAAAATAAGGAACAATAAGTATCCACCAAAAATAAAATAGATCTTTATATTGTGAGGTATTCATACAGTCGAATACTATACAAATAAAAATGAATAAACAATAACCCCCACAGCCATAATTGGATATTTTAAAAATTTAACCTGGGCATAAAGTTGTTGAGTGAAAGAAGCATTCACACAAGAATGCATATAGTAGAATTTCATTTATACAAAGTTCAAGAAAGAACAAAAACTAAACAAAAGATTGATTGGTAATGTAGATTATAAGACTATCACAAATGAATGGAAATCATATGTACAGTGGTAGGGAAGGTTCTGAGGGATGTGACAGGAATGGGCACATCATGGGCTTTAAAGTACTGTTAAAGATCTATTTCTTCACAGGTGGTTGGTACACAGGCGTTCATCATATTATTCCTATTTGAATGAAGGGAAATAGTTTAACCATGATTTTGTGTATATGATAGATATATTTTTCTATGCAAATTGAAGAAAACAGGGGACAGTGTGTTGGATGTTTCATGTATGAAAGGGAGACATAAGGGAGTGTGTGTCCAGGTGATGGTAGAGGATCACAAGAAAGGCAGAAGTGAGAGAAACTTTCAGAATGAATGAGCTCCAAAGCAGCAAGGGGTTTAATCCACGTTTCACGCAAGCAAATAGAAAGCAAGGAAAACAGGGACTCCATCATGTGACCCGGAGGCATATGGGGTAAGTGGGAGTAAGTAACTCTTTTTGAATGTGCTTTTTGAAAATGCTATGGGACAATGATGTTACCAGAGGCCCCATTTTAAAGGTTTAAATCTGTAATATGGTTGGGTAAAGCAAGAGAGTATAATATTTTGAGAGATGATAGATGGGAGGAACAAACTTTGGTTCTTAAACAAAAGAAGCAAGGATAGCCTGTAAATCCGTTATGGGAGAATGTGCAATTGGCTGTAACAGAATTTAGCTCAGGACAAATAGTGAGGTCTGTGGTTAGTGTGGGGGAGAGAGGATATTTCTTTTTTATGAGCAGCTAAATGGAAGTGTCTGGTAACTAAAGCAAGTGGTCACACTAAATGTGTGGTCCTCTCTATGGGGTCAGTTTCTATGTTGATGTGTCTCACTTAGGTCTTTGTTCCTCAGTGTCCTGATGGCCTAGTGGTGCTAGTGGGTTCTTATTTCTCACACTGGTGTCTCTCTCAGAATTGTAACCAATAAGTATATGATGCCCTTAAATAATTTATGTTGTCATAATTCTTATCTAAGTTACTTGGATAGTTCTAAACTCACAATTGGTTTGGATATGATTTTGCTCTCTCATGGCTCGTTCTTTGTAAAAGAGGGGGAAACCATCAATAAAAGTCTTCCCCTAATCTCTATACTTAGCTAAATCCTATTCACCCTTTTTGTCCTCATTGTCACATATTTCATCAGGGAAACCTACCTTAGTCTCTCTCATCTGGTTTAGTTATCCCTCTCATATTCTCCAGTGTGTTGTCCTTCTTGTGTTATATCACTAATCACACTAAACTGTCATTGTTGACTCAACTGAAGTTTCAGTGTTTAGTAAATATCCCCCAGAAAATTTAAAATATTATTCTCCAGTAACTATGAACTACAGCACTCTCAGTACATACTATGGACAAATATTTTATTAATGCCCATCTCTGCACAAGGGTGTATTAGAACAAGTCTATCACATACCACTTGAAAAGTTTTCCTTTCATGATTGGCAGCTAAATTCTGCCAAAGACCAACTGGCCAACACTGACTCATTCATTTAAAGAATAACTTCATCATGAACTGCTGAGGAGAAGAGGTGACAAGAGTGTGCTTCCATAGTATTAATCTGTTAAAATAAGGCAAGCAAGATTTTCTTCCCAGCTAAAGTAATAAAACTAAAATGCTGAACCTGTCAGCCTAAGCCAAGCAGGAGTAGCCTGGGTCAGTATTTGTTAGGTGTCTTTTAGGAACACCTCCTGTAGAAGAGTTGTTTTAGGAAATATTCAGTAACGTGACAATCTCTGAGTCAGTTCTGGACCAGCCTTCTGGGTAGATGCTCAGGAGTGCTGTAGCAATGGAAATGCTGCACAATGAAGATGCTGCCTTCATGGTGATTCTTACTTTTATTCTGTTAAGCTTGTGATAATTATTTATCCTGAGGTGCTTTGTATTCCCAAGTAAGGATAATCATCCCCTGCAGTCCTAGAGGTGGGAGATACTCAACTGAAATCTGTCACAGGGCAAAGCAGTTTAAAAATTCAGTCAGCAAGGGCAGAATTTCCTCCACTCTACCAATGCTATTCAGAGATGTTCTTAAGAAGGGAGGACAGGAAGAAAAAGCCACTTATGCTAGAAAAAGGGGAGCATCATAGAAATATCATAAATGTCTAAAACATACTGAGAGGGAAAAAATCCACCAAACTGCATATTTGGAATTTCAGAGGAATAAATAAAGTGAAAAGAAACTTTGTTTTGAAAGAGTGAACAAAGCAGTTTCAAAATAGACAGATATTTCATAATACATAGTTAATCATCTTATAGAAAACTGTATGAATTTGATGTGTCCAGTAGTGACTTACCCTTGTGTGAGGGGGACAGAATTTTACATGCTAAGCATTTAAAGCCTTGACTCCTTGAGTTTTGTTATTGCTGATACAGATAATGACAGTGGCAGGTCCTTTCAAGGGGGATGGAGAAATGTTGGCACAAGTTCTTAGCTTAAAAGACCCCACCGATGGACATAAAGAAGAGAAGCAGTCCTCTGCAAGTTGAGTGCAATGGGCAGGAGTGGAGTGAGAATACTTGCATGGCTGAAGAGTCAAGGAGAAACAACAGAAACATTTACAAAGAGCAAGTGCTTTAGTGAGTAAAAACTTTGAGAGGTAGATGAATAATAGCAACACTGCAGACTACAGTTAAGATTAATTTTTCTTGATTTTTGTTGTCAGAGTGGTAGATGTTAGCTTGTCTGTTCTTAAATCAGCTTAAATCTTGTGCTGAGACTGGCTTAGAGGAAGTACAAATATATTTAGGGTTCATATTCAAAATAATGCACATGGGATATAGACCAATCAGAACAGTTATCTGACATCCTAGAATGCACGCCAGACATTGTGCTGAACTTGTGTGCCGCCGTGGACCATCAGTCCTAAATGTGAGGATATCACTGGAGAATATTAAAATATCAGCATTTCATTCTTCGTTACTCTAAATAGAGTCAAATAAAATAATTGATATTTTTATTATATACACCACTTGGTCTACATTATCATTTTCCACAGTCAATTACTAAGAATTTCAGGACACAGAATTAAATCAAGGTGCATTAAGTGTCAGATGCTATAATGTTATATTAGGATGACAAAGGGAGTGCTGTGGCCCTAACCTCCCTCAGCAGAAACCCACAGCTTTAGGAAGATAAGCATCCCCCATCCCTTTCTCCCTTCCTCCCTTTTCTCCCTGGAATCCACATCCTTAGGAAGATAAGCACTCCCTGCCTGCCTCTTTCAACTGGAATTTACAACTCTAAACAGATAATGACTCTTTTCCTCCCTAATAGCCCTCCGCTTTAGGAAGATAAGCTAAACTCCTTTTGCTTCTGTAACCCCTGCCTGCCCGCTTGCTTAAGAATTTGCCTGCTTAGAGTCCCTATATAAACTTATGAAAACCAAGACACGGGGCTCAGATTTTTTGGAGACTTGACTCTCCTCGGAGCCCGCGCATAATAAAACTTTGTTCCTCTGCCCGTCAGAGTGCCGCTTGGGTTTTCATTTTGTCTGCCGCAACAAGGATGCTACATATAATTGAGTAAAAATTTTAGTAAAACTGAAGACAGAGATAGTAAAGTTTGTTTATTTTTTTCTAAAAAATAAGAAAGCAAATAATCAAAATGGGCGTTGGTAGAAAGATAGCCAGTAGACTATTTCAATAGAAAATGACATTAATTAATTTTTCTTTTCTATTTAAAATAAGATCTTATAGTCTTACAGTATTTCCCAAATAAGTCTTTCTTTGTAGTCATTCCTAAATAAGGAAAAATGCCCTTTATTGTGCTTAATATAAATGTTTAGAAGAAAAGTATTTTTCAATTATCAGTTAATGAAACTATCTGATAATTTTAAAAACCCAAATCATCTGGAACAGAAACTTCCACTCTGGTATTGCAACAGATTTTCTAAGAAATAAAAAATGTAATATTAATAACAATTTTTTGAGAAGTAATGGCTGGCATTTTCAAAGGAACTTACAAAATTAACAGTGTGAACAATTTGGAGTGACTAATAAATTAGTAAAAAATATTAAAAATGCATGATCATTCAAAATTTATTTTTTGCTATGTTCTTTAAAGATATTCAGTGTCTTAATAAAATTTAAATTATTTTAGTAAGTAAATAAAACTGGTGTTAAAATTTAAAACAAATATTTTTGTAAGATAATGGGAAATATTATTTAGAAATACTTTATGGGAAGTTGCAAATTGAGAATGGGGCAATCTTTTAAAAGTAAGAAAATGTAATTTTGAGGAAAGCAATTTAATTTCTTTGAGCCTCGATTTCCATGTGTCATTTCTGAAATTTATGGGTATGCAGAGTGGCCCCAAATGCTAATTGATCATGGTAAAATGGTGCAAAATTGGAGAGGAAAACAATTGTTGACATCTGTTAATATTAATACAGGCTTGATTATTTTTCCAAATCCCACAATTTGTTCTAATCTCAAAGATCATGTAACTAAAGTTTGAGGAAGTCATCAATGGATGATGTGTGTATAGAGTGAACTACTAGATAAGATAATGAGAGCAGTATTCCATTGTCTTTAACAGGTTTAGACAAACTCATTCATTAAAGTATAACTCTGAAATTCACAACCAATATAGCTATATAAACAAATTTCCTTATAAAGCAAGAAGCAAGACTAAACAATGTGTTCTTTGATATTTCTACTTACCTTCTTATACTTATTTCTCAGTATATTAACGGTAATGAAAGCCAGTGGAAAATTCTTATTAAATTCTTGATTCTCTAACAAGCCACAGTAAAGCTCCCACTATACTAATTCTATTAGTTACTTTCTGGCTCCATGCTTTGGGGAATAAGTTGAATCTTGGTGGCACCTTATCCATATATTTAATTACTAATTGATGGTATTTGAGATCATGATCTTAGGTTTCTATGGAAGACAGGCAATTTCTAAGAATCACATTGGCCTGGGCTAAAAATCAATGTGAAATAGAAATCTGATGGGTATTACTTGCTCCCTAATGTCAGATTTGGAATAATAATAACATATCTAAATTTAACTTCAACATTCTATTCAATCTCAACCTGACAAACCTAAACTTTAAATCAAATCCTAATCTTGTGGTCTTATACAATAAACAAAGTAGCCAGGGGACCCCTTGGTCCTCAGTTCAAACTTGGTTCTATTGCCAAATACATTTTTGGCTTGAATATGAAGAGAATGACTTGGGAACTTTTGGTGTGGTGGGAGACCCTAGAACAGGAACTGTT
Source organism: Cabassous unicinctus (assembly GCA_029593785.1). Lineage (NCBI taxonomy): Eukaryota > Metazoa > Chordata > Mammalia > Cingulata > Chlamyphoridae > Cabassous > Cabassous unicinctus. Next base: position 24,721 of record JAQZBX010015099.1, read on the forward strand.
TTCCTGAAGTGATCATGCAGAGAACTCAGCCTTTCCTTTTCCTCCTAGAATATTCTTCTTCCCTGTTAAAATACTGCCTTACTCCCTCACTCATTAGTCACTTTCTGTGAGAAGATTTGATCCCATATATCTCTGAATTGATGCTACATGGCTTTTGATTCCAAAATGAAAGAAAATGGCACCTTGTTCCTGTGATTATTTCCTGCCCCAGTTAGTAAAGAAATAGTCACTGAAGAGAAGAGGGCTTTGTTATTCCCATTATATGTCACATTATTTTTCTACTTCTCAGTATATCCTATATTTGGACAACCCATTCTCCCTTAAGTTCTTATATGCTGCCAGAGGCAGTTGAAGATTTTTGCAAGTAGTTAATCACTTTTATAATATATCTTTCAGATAACGTTTTCTGACCAGTAGATGAACTAAACTCACTCCCTACTGTATAAAGATTTTCACTTATTTCTTATAACTGACACAAATATGTCAAACTCTATTGTTCAGTAAATTGTAACCTTGCTACATGTGATTAGTAATTTTGTCATCAGACTTACAAATAATAAAGGATGCATATGAATACATCACACTTACTCTAAAAAATGTGAAGGAATAGTTACCACTAAAAATGTTATAAACTAGAATAATGCCAACTCTATCATAAACTTTATGCATCTGGGAAACTTGGGAAGGCATAAACAATGTTGAATATAGTGGTGGGTGTGTTAGGGAAAAGAGACAGCTGAAAGCAAAAGGAGAGAAGGTAGCAGGACAGCAGAATAAGTGGGGAAGGAAAATCTGCTGAGACTACTCAAGTTGGGCCAAGGCAGACCATGAACCTTAAAATATGATGTAAATCAGTTTCTGTTCCCAGAAATCCTACAATAAGATCTCAAGTAGCTGCCACTGTAAAGAGAAGCTTTTCATATAATATTACATATGCAGTAAGTAAATAAATAAATAAAATTACATATATAATTTTGTTCACTATCTTCATCAACTCTTTTAACAAAGTAATAGCCATCTGTTAATGGTTGTCGGTGTGACTTCGCAAAGAATTAACTGATTCTCAGAGATTCCTTTTTTTCGTACAGACAACTTATTTGGCCACGACTAGAACTAATATTATTATGCCAAATCAATTACTCATATAGTGAGTATTTAGTCAATTTGTTTTTTTAACACTGGATAAATTAGTAATTATGAAATTCTTCAAATCTATAGCACACCTAGGACTTTCTTGGGACTTACCCAAGCTAATCACCAGAGTAAATACATGACATGCAATTATAAAAAAGTCTTTTAAGTATATATGTAAATACATCCCAACTATCATCCCTTCTTTTCAAATTGGGTGATGGTGTTTGCTTTAATGATTTCCAGACTTTTCTTTATTTTCCCAGTCAAAATGACAAATAAGGGTGTGAAATTTTAGGGGCATTATGACTGTGAGTTGTCAAGGACATCTTTGGATGGGGGCAGGCTTTTGTTCTTGGGAAACATTGAGCACAGAATTGCTAGAGCACAGAGATGGAGAGATTCAAAGATTGCCTCTTCCAGTTCTGACGTATTGGTATGACTTCTTTTTGCCCATCCTTCCTCCTCAATCCCTACCCAAGCACTTTTCTCATCTTTGCATTTATTGCATTCAACCAGTCAGGCTCTTATGGCACTACGAATAACACAAGCAACCTCCCTTCATATCATTCCAGGTTTATTTTCATTACGCTTATTGAAATCTCGGCCATAAAACCCCCAATGATCACAAATGATTATGACATACTCTGTATGATTTTATCTTTTCCTTCTTTCCTTATAGTTATACATATAATTTGCTTATTTCAAAATTTTAAATCGATGTTATGAAACCATTGAACCAGCCCAATAGCATGAGGCAACAAAGGACAACCCAGCTCATCATGCTTCTTTTAATGATTGAAAAATGATTAAAAAACATTAAGATAACTATATGTCCCTAAAATAAGGAATATAAAAACACATTTGTGAAAGTTCAGCATTTAGTGTTATTAAAGATAAAAATTAAGGTCTTTGGAAAAATTATACAAGAAAAATATTCACAAGAAATGAAGTGCAATAAAGAGTGACCTAAAATGAGTACAAATTAATACTTAAGGATTGAAAACCATCTGAATGAGACCACTCAAGAATCAGGAAATTATTTCAGACACTTGGAGAGTTGGACTAAATTACATATTTGACTGTTCAATTTTCATTATTTAATGTCTATTAGCAATTCAATTAATTTTACTATTAGAAATTTAACTAGTTATTTAAAAGTTAATGACAGAGGAGGGATGTGAGAAAGAGAGAGGAGAGGGGAGAGAGAAGAAAAAGAGGAAGGCAGAGAGAGAGAGTTATTTGGTTAAGAATGCCAAATGACTTGACTTACATTCAGTCAAATCTATTTTGACACCAAATAGAAAAAAAAGTCTAGATGAGTGATAGAAATTTTTGCTTTTTAAGCCCTTGTTCCTGTATTTTGAAGGCAAACCTGGAGGAAAAGTTAAAGAGATCAGAACCAGCTATCAATTCTTGAATAATTTGTTGGTAGCATACATGAAGGGACCTGGTCTCTTATTTTACACATATTTTCTCAGCTCATTTCAATGATGAATTAGCATTTTCTTGAACTGCTATGTGAAAATTCCATCAGCTCTACAAATGTAAGCATGGAGAAATGCTCTTTAGTCATTTACACTGAGCCTCTATCCCATTTGGAAGACATCTAATCAGCAATGAAAAGTACAGCTTTTTTTTCCATATTAGGAAAGGAGACTTATATTGAGAAAAAATAATAATATTAACAGAGTTAGAAATGCAGCCATTGGCTTTTGAGTTGTGATAAATACAGAATTTACAATTAGGAAACATTTTCTTTGTGTTAAGACTTTTACTGTCATTTAAAGATCAAGGTGTGATCCACCCTGGACAAAAATTAAGTGGACCAAAGTTTCTCTTTATAACTTCTTAGGCTGTTTCTTCTCTTTTCCCTTTAAATGGGGTCTCCTCTCCTTGCTGCAGGCTGCTGGATGCTCTGATGTTTCCACAAGTTTATATCCCTTATTGTAGCTAGCTTCAAGTTAACGTAAGCGCCCTTCTAATATGCAGGTTACAACACATAATAATAGAGCATCAATAAACTTTGCACACAATAACTTTCCCCAACCCAACTTATACCAACAATTCAATAATTCTTTAAGTGTTTATTGAACATCTGCTTGGGTCAGACACTCTTCCAGGAAATGGGGTTACTTTTGTGAACAAAGTTGACCATGTCTCTGACCTCATGACACTTGAATTCTAGTAGGAAGATATATGAATAAATAAAGATATAATAATGCAAGCACAAGAATAAACATAATGAAAGCATAGGAGCATAGATTGTGACGAGGGGGCTATTTTGGTTGAAAAGTCAGGTAAGGCTAAATGATCCTTTCTAAAATGCTTTTATTTTTTTTTCTGGATTGATCTTCTTATTTAATGTCTTGTCTTGATGTCTTATTAGACCCTCAGTCCCATATATTTGACCATTTTCAATTGCCTGTATTTGACTCTCCTCTGGCTATTCTGCCTTTAGCCATAGGGTACCCCCCCCAACCATACCTACTTTGACCTGTCATTAGGATACCGTATCTCTAAATGGTATAAAGAAGCTCCAATGATGAGGCATGTAATGGCAGTCTTTTGTGTGGAACTGCCCAGTACCTTTCTCCTTTATCTCTGAGACATCCATTCTCAGTTAGATGTACGCTTTCCTTTTAACCTAACTATGGCTTCCATTAAGTATTGACTTCATCTCATCTGACACCAGTCTGAGCTAATCTCAGGAATCTATCTTTCTGGTTTCACTGATTGGCATGATGATAAGCATTTTGCCTAAGGTAAGTCCAAATCCTTCTTCAGATTTTAAAACTAGAAGTAGTGAAGAATTTCTTTTAATTCTTATTATGAAGCCATAAGAATGTTATATCAATTAGGGTTTAGTCAGAAAGCCAGAATCTGTTACATGTATTCCTGGTACCACAGAGACCTAGGAGCTTATGCCTGTTGGAAGAGCTGAGGGAGTTAAGGTCAGAGAAGCCACCACTGACTTTATCAGCTTCACTGAATCTCACACGGAAGTCACCGTGATTCTGGAGAATCTCTGGTAATTTCCCACTAGTTGCAGTGAAACAGCCAACCAGGATGCCAATGCAAATCTTATTTTGTTCATGCTTCTGCCTGAAACTGCCTCTGTTTCACCTTCCAAATTTTGTGTGAGTGCCTCTTGTTGGCAAATTACAACCCAGAACTATACAGCAAAGGGGATTCTAGGAAATGTATTTCCTGGCATTTGTTCTGTGGTTACATAGTGTGACCAAAACAGAAGTGTTCTGTATATTCCAGAGTATGTTCTATGGTTAGAAAAAGGTCTTGGTAATGTATAATTGTTAGCAGAGCATCCAGCACAACTGTGGTCCCCAAGAAGTTAGTCTGTCTTTCACCCTTCATATGAGAATGAAGAAACAACTTGAGGGAAGTGACAAAATGAAAGAGAGAGAGAGAGAAGGGAGGGGGGAGGGAGAGAGAGAGATTGAAGGAGGGGAGGTGACAGCCTAAGTGCATATCTAACTAGGACTATGGCATTTCCCACAGTCTGCTTGGGCTTATTGTATCCTCATAGTATAGTTTAACATGTTCCTCTATTCTCTGTATTGGAAATTGGATTTAGAGGCTTGATTCCAGTTAGATTAAATTTGTTTGGCAAGTCTATTTTATATTTTACAGATGAATTGTGTTCTCCTTTCAGGAGACATAAAATCTTTAGTTGGTGCTCTGTATTGATGTTAGTGGGCATGGATGCTCAATGTCTATGACACTTACTTAATTAAGGATATTTATCTGTTAGTGTGATACTTCTATAAAGAGAAACTTGCTGTCATCTACTATTTGGTTATCTGATGACTCAGTTCATATAGGAGAGACAGAATAAATACTTGATAATTAGAATATAGTTTCCTACCATTCTTCCAAAGGAGATTACTAATTTTTTAAATCATAATTTTTAAAATATGAATTTTTAAAAGAAACATCCTAACTAGAGAAATTGTATATACATTCGCACACACAATCCACAGTTAAGAACAGTTCAGAAAGCCTACAAATAAAAAGAACTCATTACTCTGGCATTAACTATTGTTTGACCTTTATTTTTACAATCCAACTTTTAGTTCCCTAATCAATAATGGTGAATCTGTGATGAGACATTCTCTGAAAGATATAATGAAAGTGATACCCTAGAGGGAGAAATTTCTTTGTCTCACTATAAGTATTTACTGCATTCAGAAACCTAAATAAAGGTATACAGGCATACCTTATTTTATTTACTGTGCTGTGCTTTATTGTGCTTCACAGATTTTGCATTTTTACATATTGAAAGTTTGTGGCAACCCTGCGTGGAGCCAGTCTATCAGCACCATTTTTCCATCAGCATGTGCTCACTTCATGTCTCTGTGTCACATTTTGGTAATTCTTGCAATATTTCAAACTTTTTCATTATTATTATATCTGTTATCAGTCATCTTTGATGTAAATATAATTTTATATGCACTTGGAAACAAAATATTCACGTGACTTGCTTTATTGTGGTATTTGCTTTATTGCAGTGGTCTCGAACCAAATCCATGATACCTACAAGGTATGCCTGCACATAGAATATTTTGTATTCAACAAAGATATATATTTCAATAAAATAATCCAATAAAGTAGTTTTGCAAGTGTTCCAAACAAACCCTTCATTTCATTAAAGGAACAACATTGTGCTTCATCTGCTAAAAGCAGTATCACCAGTAGAGAATTTTGACAATTAAAGATAATAGCCAATTAAATTTGGTGGGAAGGTCTCAATGGAGAATTTACTGCAAGTTATGGAATATACAGACTACTTCTTCTCTGGTCACTCAGTGAGATTCAATCATATCTTAGATCATTTGTAAAAAAGGAATTGTGAAGGAAGCCAATGACTATGACTGAAAGCAAGTATGCTGTTCTCAAAAGGGCATCATCAAGCACAATTTGAAGATTTTTTTTTTTTGCCTGGGATTTTGGTGACTATTGCATATTTACATTCTGTAATCATTCCCTAGGCTCTTAGAAAAGAAGCTATGACACATACTGTCTGCTGTAGCCTTTTTAAATTGTTTCCTTCTCAACACCACAATATGTAATAAAGGAAAAAAAACAGAGGTGCTGAGAGGACAACTCATTTATCTATTGCTATTCAGAGCAGCGAAGCTTAAACAGGGTTTTGAAAAGGATATTAGGAAGTGAGGCTTTCTAGCACATAGGACAGTTAGCTTATACGGTTTACTACCGATCATATAATAAATCTGTTGAAGTGTTTACAAGAGAAATTGGATTTCATTTACCTTTTGTGAAAAATTGTTTCCCTAAATCAAGGATTAATTTTAACCTGCAAGATGATGGTAAATTTATCTACTAGTGAACTTTATTTACAAAGCAGAGCATAACACATTTGAAGAACTTGCAAATTTAGATTCTCCTCAAATGTGAAGAAGTTAACACTGAGCTATGATTAAATGATTAGCACATTTCAGATAAGACACTTTTTAGATATTTAGGTGTTAATTATATTTATTTTAGACATTTGAACATTAGTAATATTTTGTCATAAAAGCAATTATTTCATAACTATTTGAATCCTAAACATGTGGTTATCTTGTTTTTTCTGCTATGTTTTTTTCCACCTGTCTTTGTGGACAAAAACACAAAAGGTGGTTGCTTTATGCTTAAAAGCTTAAAATAACACCACAAAAGGTGCTAATAGGCAGGTTTTGCGTCACACTTCTTGTAAACAAGAAAAGAAGCTATTAGTTTTAATACAGTACCTAAACATTTTTAGGCTGTTGAATTGTTCACTGAGGTAGAGCTTCATGCTCCAGTTGAGCTGGCATTTCAGGTAAGGCTCTCAGGGGCAGTGTGCTGTCCAGAGAGATTTATATAAGTACTCTGCAAGAAGGGACTCATAAAAGGAACTCAGGAAGCACATGTGTGGGTGCCATTCATTTGAGTTGTTTACTGGCTTATGAATGCAAAGCAAGACACTCTTAAGCCAGGTGAAAATCTCATCTGTCTGAACATTAGAAACAGTTTGAAGCGACATGGGGTAACGAGTCTGTCCAAAACAGAATCAAGCTTTCCCAGAGAGGGTGGGCTTGTCAAATTTAAAACAAGTGTTTATTTTTTTAGTAGATAATAAATATATTTGTTTCCAAGCCTGGATTTCAATTTATTATATTGTTTGCTTAGTAAAGTTCCAAATAGTTTTATAACATAAGCTACATCTTTCAAGCATAAATAGATCATAAAAACAACAACAACAAAAAAAACAATGGAGATGCTTATTTACTTTGTAGAAATATTAAGAATGGGATGCCTTCAGAAAACTTTTCCTATTATGTTTAAGGTAATATAATTTACCAAAATTTGATTGAATTTAACTTTTCAGGAATTCAACTAACATACTAATTGACATAATCCAATAATATAATGAAGACATCAATTTAACTAAATTCAAATTTTAAAAGTGATTTCTTTGTTTTCATATATGGTCAAATTTGGCCATGTGACATATTCAATCAAAGAATTAATTTATTTAGTTATCACTCAAACAGACTAATTTTGCTCAGATACAAACTTAGTCTTAAGTATACTTTAAAGCATACATTTCACAAACTGAAATTCATTAATGAGTTCTGTGGCTATAAATTATCCCAGAATTTTCATTTGAATTTCCAAATCCCAAAAGGATAGCAAAGATTATTCTCCACAATTTAAAGTGGAAAATAAAATGATGATATAGTCTTGATTAAAAAATATAGCCATAAAGTTTATGAAAATAGGCAATGTGTGACTGCTTTATAGCATACACATACCTGAGGATTCTGGGCAGAGATTATGTGTGAGTTAAGCACATTTGAAAGTATTTCAGAAGAATAACAGATGAGTGAATGGAATCATAATTTATGTTTTAGGAATAAAATGGTTACCTGTTTTAGTTTCTTTGGCTGCTCAAGCAGACATTATAACATAGATCCATTTATACAATGGGAATTAATTTGCTCAGTTTTGAGGCTAAAAGAAAGTCCAAACCAAGGCATCATCAAAGTGATGCTTTCTTCCTGAAGAATGTGGTGTTCTGTGGCTGATGGCAATCCTTGGTTCTTAGCTTGTCCCATGGTAAGGCACATGGTGATGTCTCCTGGTCTCTCCCTTCTCTTTTGGGTTTCACTGATGTTCAGCTTCTGTCTGCTTCCTCTGGTTTTCTCTCTCCCTGTCTGACTTTCATTCTGCTTATAAAGGACTCCAGTAATAGGATTAAGACCCATCCTGATTGAGTTGGGCCCCACCTTAACTGAGGTAACCTCATCAAAAAGTCCTACTTACAATGGGTTAATACACACAAAAACGGATTAAGTTTAGGAACATGTTTTTCTTGGATACATATAGCTTCAAAGTAGTACATTGCTCCATTGCATCACTTCCCTACATTGCTTATTATTATAGAAAATTCTTGGGCTTTGGCTGAGTTCATTCAAGCCAACTTTTCACCGAAACAAAGATTCTGTGTGAGTTAATGGATGCACATAGGCTATTACCACTTTTGTAAAACAAAAATCTAGAAATGTATCAACTCCTGTCACATAACATGGCCTCAATAAATTGTAGCCACAGGCAGTATCACCAAATAATGCAATTTTCTTTAACCCAAGTTATCAGGGAGAGGGACAGCTCAGAAGCAGAATAAAAGGATACTGAATGAACTGGAGAAAATGTACATATGCTGCTCTGAGATAGGGTATAGGACAGAGCCAAAACTGTTTCTCAATATTTTCAGCTTCACCTGACAAAACCATCTAACCAGGAAAGGAACAAAAGGGGAAGGATTCATTTTAATATTCTGTTCACTACCAACAGTTAAAAACTGAAAATAGCAACTTTATTGCCTTGTAATTTTGAATAGTATACTTTATTTTCCTCTATGTGATAAATAGATTCACTGTAGACAATAGAACTTGAGCAATTATATTGGAAAAACATTGCTAGTGTTCGGAAAAAAATTATACATTATTATTATAGCTGTATTTATACTAACAGAGTTGTTACTGATAGTGGATTTTTTTTTGTCTATGACTGTAAACATCTTTGATTTCTTTCTTTTTGACAAGAGGTCAAGGACAATCTGATACCACAATTACTTCTGGATCAGTTACCATTAGTGACCTACAAATATGGTGAAATAAGTTACTATTATCCTGAGGCAGCAAGGATTTTATGATTCAGACTCCTACTTTCTGCCCTTTGTCTTATTTTACCTGAGTGGAATGGAATGCCTCAGTACATTCTGTGACAACTTACATTGTTTGATGGGTCGGTCTGCTCACTGGGTAATACAGTTACCATAATTCATACTTCATATGTCCTACAAATGTCCTAGCCCTGGGCTTCACTCCACCTACACTTCTCCACATGAACTTCCAAAGCCAAAATCTGTCTCCAGGTATTCATATACAATCCCTACCAAAAATGATTGTACAAATGTTCATTTGGGGTAAGGGAGTATCTAGGTATTATTTTTTACCTCTTCCAAAAACATTATCTCACTGTAATTACAATGAAGTCAGGAGTTCTTATACAGTCAGTGCCAGCTGTGGCATTGAAAAAAATTTATTTTGGACCTGGGTCATTTCCATTCAAATAAATCAACAAGCACATTTTGGTCCCTCCATCTTTTTAAGTGTGTACCACAATATTGTTAGGGTTGCTTAGCAACCAGAAAACAGTGAGATAACAAGATTGAAATGCCCAGCAAAATAAGCAGTTATATGCACATTCTTACAGTAAGAGGAACTTTGCTGGTTTGGTCAGCCCACGGGCCTATCAAATTTATAGCATTCATTGTTAAAATTGTGGGCCAATTTTGTAACAGTATCCTTATTCATCATGTCCAGTTGTATTACAGCTCTGAGAAATACCATCTGCTGGTATCTTACATAGTCATTCATTATATTACCTCTCAGGCTTCGTAAAGATTTCAATGAAAAGTTTACGGTTAAAATATATAGCGTATAAGAAAGATCCAAATAGATTTCCCAAGTATCCTTTTTCAAGCATGTAGCATTTCTAAATCTATGGCCATTTGCAGAATTTAGTTTGTGCTTTTTCTCCTTTTGTTTCATTAATTCTGTCCAATTCATATTACTTTATGAATGTAATATATTTTAACAAACACAATTGAAGTTTGTGCCTATATCAAGGAAAAATATTCCTGCTAATTTGCAGTTGCAAGTGTTCAATAAATACATGTTAATCTAACCTTTATTTAACATTTATATACCTACTTTTGTCCAGAAAATTGCCCTTCATTTACATTAAAGAATACATATTAGGAGCATTATGTAAGTCAAATCTAAATGCTACACATGGATTCGACTTTGCAGGCTGCTAATAAATTCATTCATTCATACATTAATTAATTAGTTAATTAATTAAATGCTTATTGTATGTTATACATTAGGGGAAGAAAAATAAATAAAGCCTTATCCTTCAGAAACAATATAGCGAGAGCAAAAGACACATTCTCAATTTCAATATATTCAATAGGCTTAATGTGAAGGTATACACCCAACAGTTTGAGAATACTCAGGAAGGAATAATCCTTTCGGGAGGAATGTAGGTAGACTTCATAGAGGGCATATCATTTGTTCTGAATATTGAACAGTGACTAGGATTTAGATAGTTAGAGAAAGAGGAAAGGGTACTTCATTGAGTGATTGTGTATGGATAGAGAATGAGGAGGTGGGTTCAGAAACAGGCACACTCAGGGAATAATCAGTGTGACCCAGTGTGTCTGTAACTAGGGTGGGTCACACAGAGTGGGAAGACACACCACTACTGAGGTAAAGGCAGTCCAGCTGAACTTGTAAAGAGATTCATTATGGGAAAATAAATTAAATAGATGAATGAAATAATCAAATCAAGAATTGGTCTTAGGGGCTTGAGTTTTCTCTGGGCTTTTATCTAACAGGTGAGCTTTCTTGACTACTCTTATCTGTCCTTGACTCATATTTCATACAATTTCTGAAATTTAATTGGCAAAGAACTGACCATATTGAGTATCACTTTAGTACTATCACAGCTGTCACCATCTCCAGCAAGGAATCTTTCTAAAATCTGTCATTTCTACTTTTGTAAGCTTGTAAGCCTCCCATTGCTGCTGGTTCAAAAAATATGTAGCTAAAAGTATATTAGAAACTAGCAAAAATTTGAAAACCTTTTCTTATCAATTTCACCTGAATTCCCTGTACTGCAGAAAACAACCTATTTTTGGTTTGAGATATCAGGCAAGTTTCAGCAGGAAATGAATGGCACAATCAAATTGGGGGAAATTGAGGTGAGTGTAAGGCAGAGCTATTACGAAAGTATAGGCAGGTTTTATAGAACCATAGGGATAGTTCAGTACCCAGGGGAAAGTAGTCATGGGATGCATGCCACCCCTGGGCCTGATGTGGTGAAGAGACAGAATGGATATCAGAACCTATAGAGGGAAGTCCATGGAAGAAGATGACTGCCTCACAGGCATCACTTTAACCTTTATTTTTCTGGTGATACCACCAGCCTAAGACAGAGAGGGGATTCGGGAAACAAACACCACCCTCACTTTCCTCCTTCCTTCTAAATCCTGCCAACCAGAAGCCAGAAGGTACAGGACCCTTGGTGTAGTCCATAGAGGACAGCCTCCTAGGGCACAGAACAATGTGGGAAGGGTCTGGAGAGATGATCCTGAGGCACAAATGGAAGATGTCCAGCAGAGTCTCTTGGCTTAGCTTAGTTTGGCTTTTATTAACTTAAATGTTATCACAATACTAAAATGGTAATCTAGAAGGATTTGGGGGGAGGTGGTTAACTGTGATTTGACATGTACTACTAACAACTCAGAGAAATAAACCTGAAGTAGTATGCTATTACAAAAGAATGAATCTGTGTGAAACAGGAAACAAGTTAGGACAAAATGTGGTGGTATGGTGGATAACTCTTCTAATGGTCTTGGACTTGAGGTTTTAAACTATGCAATCTCAGCCTGATGTAAGCATCATATTTTCATATGGCTATAGATATCAGGTTTTAATAAAAATAGAAGTCATTTCTAATTCTAGTCAGTAAAGGAATTAACATTTTTATATGAAATAAGATAATAAAATTGCTTGTAGCTTTTTCAAGTTTTGTTTTCTACTAAAACATCTGCAGTGATTTTATCAAACTTAGGATGTACTTAAATATTAAAAATTTATCTAGACTATTTTTAAGTCTGTTTCATTTTTCCTATATAGGAAGTAACCAACCCTCTTTCATATTAACATTGCCTGATCATTGTATGACCTAATTTCCTACTATTTAACCTGATATAATGTGGTATGCTGAAAAATATTATAGCACATCTTATATTCTATATAACATTGTCTTTTTTATTGAACTTCTTTGGTACTTGATATTCCATTATCAGGAACTTACAATTTCTCCCCAGTAAAACCAATTTTGCAAACCTTAATTAAATTCCAAATCTGTCTTTAGCAAGGATTTCTTTCAATATAATCTGCTCTATTAGGTTCCTGTATGTATTCTTTGGAGAATAGATGGCCATTTTAAAGAAAAAATATAATGAATAAATCATTTTGATAGTTTGATAATTTGATAAAACATATATTTGCTTTAATGGTCCATATTTGTTCATTAAGTTAGTGTCATGAATGCATAGAACATGAAACCATCAGAATAAGAACTTGGAAGGCACATATCAGAAGGTGCTACTTAGTAACCGGCTGTACTACGGTGGGAAACCCATTTGAGAAGAATCCTGGTTGCAGGTAATTCAGTTAGGTTGGGGATATAGAGTCTGTTGACAGAGCCTGTCCAGATAAGAAGCTCATTTTGGCCAAGACTCCACATGAGAAATGGAGACCCACAGGAAGTTAAGCAAGTAGCCAAGATAAAGCGTATTTAAGAGTAGATATTAGGGACTCAACTAGGAAGTGGAGTCCTGGGGTGAAATTGCAGGTTCTGGGTGGAGAGAGCAAGTGAGGACCTAACAAGAAGAAAGGGAG
>JAQZBX010015100.1:0-10807 GCA_029593785.1 Cabassous unicinctus
AAAAAAAAAAAAAAAGAATATTATGAGGAGTACAAAAAAGCAAGTCCCCGAAAAATATACACAGTGCAACTCCAATTTTATTAAAATTAAAAACACAAAACTAAACAATATAAGATAAGCAAGATAATTACAAAACTCTGGAGAGTGCTTACCTCTGAGTGGGGCAGGAAACGCATCCATATGGAAGAAGCACAGGGACTTCAAAAGTAGTGGAAACCTCCAAGTCCACATTACAGGGACAAAACAGTCTCTTTAACAAATGGTGCTGGGACAACTGGATATCTATAACCTAAAGAATGAAAGAGGACCCCTATCTCACCTCCTATACAAAAATCAACTCAAAATGGATCAAAGACCTAAACATAAAAACCAGGACCATAAAACTACTAGAAGATAATTTAGGGAAACCCCTTCAAGATCTGGTGGTAAGTGGGACTCTTAAATCTTACATCCAAATCTCGAGCAATGAAAGGAAAAATAGATGAATAGGACCTTCTCAAAATTAAACACTTTTGCACCTCAAGGGACTTTGTCAAAAGGGTGAAAAGGCAGCCGACTCAAAGGGAGAAAATATTTGGAAATCACATATCTGATAAGGATTTAAAATCCATGATATATAAAAAGATGCTACAACTCAACAATTAAAACATAAACAACCTGATTAAAAAATGGGTAAAAGACTTGGGGGGGGGGATAAAAATGGATAAAAATGGATAAAAGTAAATAAACAAAAAAATAATAATAGGGTGGGTTGGGGGGAATATACAGCAAATGTAAAGTATGGACTATAGTTAGTACTGTAGTAATATTTTGACAATATTCTTTTATCATTTCTAACAAATGTTTCACAACAATGCAAGGTACTGGTGGTGGGATGATGTATGGGAGCCTTGTATAATGTTATGCATGTTTGTTTTGTAAATTCACAGCTTTCACTATACACTTATTCTTTATGTATGTTCATGTATGAATGATATACTTCAATAAAATTAGAAAAAGAAAGAATGTTGAAGAAAGTAAAATAAATAAAATACAAAATCTTGTGTATTTACTCCCATTGCTGTCACAATATAGAAAGTAAATTATCGAATTTAAATTTCTTCACACACAAAAAAGAAATCCCATTACATGAGTAACAACAAACTTCACTATATCTTCAGGATCAACGAGTTTTATCCACATTGCCTTGTCTTTAAAATCTGGCTCTCTAGTTCCACTTGTAGGTATATATCCAAAAGAATGGACAACAGGGACTCAAACAGATATTTGTACACCAGTGTTCATAGCAGCTTTATTCACAATAGCCAAACGGTGGAAACAACTCAAGTTTCATCAACAGATGGATGTATATACAAAAGGTGGTATATCCATACAATGGAATATTATTCAACCATAAAAAGAAATGAAGTGCTGATACATACAACATGGATGAACCTTGAAGACATTATATTGAGTGAAATAAGGCAGACACAGAAGGACAAATATTGTGTGGTTTCTCTTATATGAAATACTTAGAATAAGCAAATCCATAGGAACAGAGAGCAGAATAGTGGTTAACTGGGAATGGAGGGGGGAAGGGGGGCGTTGAGGAATTGTTGCTTAATGGGTACAAGTTTCTGTTTGGGATGGTGCATATGATCTGGAAATAGATGGGGTGAATGTCACACCTCATTGTCAAATTACTTAATGTACAGAACTGTACACTTAAAAAAAACCTGGCTCTCCTACGAGGAAAATGCTACTGGGACTCCCACAACTCACATACTTCCATGTCTGGAAGTACTCCTGCTTCTGGACTGTCACTCACTCCCCTATACTATGCCACTTTGTGAGTCATGCCATTTGGATATACCCTTTCCTGTTCCTGCTTGTTTTTGTTGTCCACTAACTTCCTGAGCTTGAGCTTCCCCTTTCATTCAGTGAAAACTTTGCACCTGGCTCACAATTTTCTGCTCCATCCCAAGTAGACTTAACAAGATATTGAGGGATTTTTTTTAAAGGGGACTGATATGATAGAATATATATGTTTAAAAGATTGCAGTTGTCACAGTGTAGAAAGAATTGATGTTAGGATGATTGAATTGATCAGAATAAATCTGGAAGCAGGAAGACCAGTTGGGAGGCTGTATGATGATGAAAGCCTTGATAGGCAAGGCATGGAGACAAGCAACGTATTAGAGCCATCTTAAGGAGACTTAATATTTGCTAATTAGATTAGGGGGTTATGATAGCTATTTTTTGTCTTATGATTCAACTTTCCCATCTCCCTTCTTCATTTGACAGACCCAGCTTCCTACCGCAGGGTGGACATGTGATACAAGCTACATCAATCAACTCTTCTTTCCCAGGATTTTAATCCTGATACTGTGGAAGAAATTGAACCTTCTATTGTTTTTGGATCCATATCTGAGGTGATTTTTATTTCTACAGCTATGGGAGAGCATTAGCCAAAATAGTCTTGGTCTAACCAACAAACCCACACAGTATATAGTGAACAAAAGGCTGCTGAATGTGTAGCAGAAATGAGAAAATTTAAAACTCAAAACAGGAGCCTCTTGCTCCTTTTTATTAAACATGAAAGAAGCTATAATCATGATAAAAAGAAGGAGAACATTATATTTTTGAAACTTAAACTTGACCTTTGCTCTTATGGCTAGTCTCTTATTCATTGTGCTCCTGTACTCTCCAGAACGTAAATTTTTTCTAATCATCTCTTTCTTTTATTGTTGAGGCATTTCAGAGATCTCAGCATTTCTTTTGTTGTTGAGACCCACAGAGGACTTTGCATTCCCAAAGAAGTTATGTCAACAAGATTATTTACCTCTCATCCAATATTATTGTGACCTATGGTTTCTTTTAATTTTAATAAATATTGACCTGAAGATTTTATTCCGCATGATCCAGAAATGAAAGGCTGTTGTTGCTGAGTCATCTGGTTGTGGTCCCCTGGGGAATAATCTTCAAGATTCTCCTGCAGAGATCCTGGGAACTGCCTGGTTCCTGCCCTTCATGAAGGCTGGTTGTTGAATTTTCCTTTGTTTCTGTAAACTGCTCCTCGATCCTTCTACAAATCCTTTTGTGCTTACATTAGTTGGTTTCTGTGCTAGGAACCTGAGAAACCCTAAGAGCTACCATTCAGAGGCCATCTGGAGGTAGTGAGGAAAGGTGAGGAAGAGGGTGGAATTATAGGCTATTCCTAAGTCTTTGTTTGGCCAGTTGTATTTCCTAGCCACATACTTGGAGGGGGACAGGAAGTAGGTTTGAGAAGGAAGAGAAATTCAGGTGGGGATACATTGAGTTTGAAGCACAAGTGGGACATTTATGTGGAGATGTGCAGAAGACTTAAGTGGAGAGAGAAATTAAGGAGTCATTTGGTAGTTAAAGATGAAGGAATAGGGGAGCTGATGTAGCTCAAGTGGTTGAGTGCCTGCTTCCCATGTACAAGGTCCCAGGTTCGTTCCCTGGTACCTCCTTAAAAAAAAAAGATGAGGGAATGGAGATTGCAAAGAAATGGCAGGTATATTGAGAAGTGAAGTTGCTTGCAGCTAAAATCAAGGAAACACTAATTTTAAAGGGGTGGGCAGAGAAAGAGAAGGCAGTGAAGATAACTGATAAGCAGAAAAAAATCAGAAGAAAGTGATGTCTGGAAAACCAATAGAGGGGAATTTTATCCTCTGAATTTATTATTTATTTATTTATTTAAAAAGTTGTGAGCATACAAAACAATCATGCATAATGTGCAGAATTCCCATGGGTTGGAGAAATAAATAAATAAATCACCCCTCCACCAACACCTTACATTGTTGCAGAACATTTGTTACAGATTATGAAAGAACACAATCAGACTATTACCAGTAACTATGGTCCATAGAATACAGTTGTTATATTTTTTCCATACATCCCCTTTTATTAACACAATATATCAGTATTGTACATTTGTTATAGTTCATGAGAGAACACTCTCATATGTGTGCCCATTAACTGCAGTCCATAATCCACCACATGGTTCACTGTGTTATACTGTCTCATGGCCTTGCACATTCTATCCAAAGTGTATACTTAGTGGCTCTCCCTTTCATCACAGAGTTCTGCAGTCATTGCCCCAGTAAACTTTGAATGTTTTCCTTAGTCCAAAAGAAAAAATCCCATACCCCCCCATTATTGACCATTAGCATTGATATAGTACCTTCTTTGACAATGATGCAAGAATATTACAATATTGCTGTTAACTATAGCCTATTAGTTACATTAATTGTATTTTTCCCATGCATCACTATATTCTTACCATCTTGTAATAGTGATGTACATTTGTTTTGGTTCACAGAAGAACATTTTGTATTTGTATTATTAACCACAATCCTCATTCACCTCTGGGTTCATTATGTTATTCAATTCCTAGATTATTCTCTGGCTTTCTTTCAACTGACATTTACATCTCTAGACTATCTCTTTCAGTCACAATTCTGTTTATAAACCAGCCTTGTTAGTTATACTCAACATAATGTGTTAACATCAGCACTATCCATTTCCACACGTTTACAGCAAGCTAATCGAAACTTCTACATTCATTAAGCATCAGTACCACTTCTCAGTCCTCATTCTATTGACTAGTAACATTTAGTCTAGGTTTTAACTCCATGTGTTTATTCTTCGTATTTAGTTCATATTAGTGAGACCATACAATATTTGTCCTTTTGTGTCTGGCTTATGTCACTCAGCATAATATCCTCAAGGTTCATCCATGTTATCATATGTGTCCCAATTTCATTTCTTCTTAGAGTGGCATAGTATTCCATGGTATGTATATACCACATTTTGTTTATTCATTCATTGGTTGATGGACACTTGGGTTGTTTCCATCTTTTGATAATTGTGAATAATGTCACTATGAACATCATTGTGTAAATGTCTGTTGGCAAAAATAAGGGAATTTTGAAAGACAGGATGAAATCAACAGTGAAAGTAAGGTTAGGACTAAATAGTGTCCACCAGTTCTTGCAGTTGGTTGATGCTCATATGATTAGTTTCAGGGAAGTCCAAAGGGTTGAAGAAAGAATAAAGGTGCAGGTTGACTATTAAGAACAGAAGGAGAGGGATAAGGTGGGCTATTTTTTAAGGAGAGACTGTGGACAGAAGATTGGAGAAGAAGAAAGAGAGAGCACAGAAGGCACAATGTTCTGGAGCAAAGATCCCTTGGAAGTATAAGATTTTCTTAGAGGTACATGGGCATGGAGAGTATTAAGGGAATCAATTTTTAAATCATATATATTCTTTCTTCCAATTGATCTGTCTAACACCACCCCTGAGATCAAGGTGTCCTTTTTCATAATGGTCCTCCTCTCACTTTACAAAAGCAAGCTAGAGAGGTACAGCCATCCTCAGTCTAACTCTGATCATTGTTCCCAGAGTAAAAAACTCCAAGACTACCGTCAAAGGTCAATTTCATACATCAAATTAGGTCATTAGAAGTGAATGACTATGACTGGGTATCATCTTTGTTTTCAAAGAGCCCTATTTCATTAAGAGATGCATTTCCAATAAAATTTTACCTTTTATGTTTAATAACTCTCAAAAGTTTTAACATAAAAATTTACTAATCGCTAATAGTTGAGACTTTAAAAAGTTGTCATATATTTTTGTTGTTTTGGTAAATTGTATACTAATACAAATTAGAACTCAATCCATAAATAATTTTTTAAATGGCCATAGGCATTTTAAAAAATTTTAATTTTCAAACATATTTTTGTTGAAGGAAAGGATGATAAAGTGAACGATAAGACTTTCAAGATTAAAACTATATTGTGGGAAAGCAGATGTGGCTCAAGTGAGTGGGCTCCCATCTACCATATGGGAGGTCCAGGGTTCATTTCCTGGGGCCTCCTGGTGAAAAGCAAGCTGGCCTGAGCAGAGAGCTGGCCTGTGTGGAGAGCTGGCCCATGTGGAGAGGTGGCCCACGCAGGAGTGCTGGCCCACACAGGAGTGCTGGCCCGAGTGGAGAGCTAGCTCAGCAAGATGACGCAATAAGAAGAGACACAGAAGAGAGACAATAAGAGATACAGCAGACCAGGGAGCTGAGGTGGTGCAAGAGATTGCATGCTTCTCTTCCACTCTGGAAGGTCCCAGAATCGGTTCCTGGTACCACCTAAAGAGAAGACAAGCAGACACAGAAGAACATATGGTGAGCAGACAACGAGTGCAAAACAACGGAGCTGGGGGGGCGGGGGAGGGTTGGAGAAATAAATAAATCTTAAAAAAAAACAACTATATTGTATTAGCATAAATTATTGTGAGGATTGTCAAAGTGAAATACAAGTCATGGAGAAATTGAACCATGTAAAATTTTCTACCATTAAGAACTTGTTCATGTATCTTTATCTTTTTAGTGGATGTTGGCAGGTGAAAAATCAATGTTTTTAGGAAAAAAAACCCACTCAAATTCCTATAGATATATTTAAAAGAGTGATAAAAGGGTCTTTATTTTTAAATGCTGATATTTACAATAGAATTTGTTGTCAAAATTTCTCCCTTTCAATTATTTAAATTTATGAGAAAAATTTTTAGATGCCAACCTTACAATGCATGAAGGGATTCCACTGTTTTCTGAAATTCTTATAGGGGAGCATGAGTCAAAAAGTTTGTGAAGCCATGGCTCTAAAGAAAAGCAGAGATAGGACCCAGTTCATCAGTATATGGATGAGGCTCCAAAAGGGGGAAGGTGACCTCATCCTCTGAGGCCATAAAAATGGACAGTGTAGTTTGATATTGAGCGCCTCTCTCCTACATGGGACGTCCCAGGTTTGGTTCCCGGTGCCTCCTAAAGAGAAGACGATACTATAGTTCATCAATTAAGTTAATAATTTTGCAATATATTTACCTTTAATCAAAATGTGCTTAAGGTAAAAGGTGACAATGAAACATATTCCCAATAAAAAGAGACATAAAAGAGTATAGTTGTTATTCAGTGTTATTCTGTTAGTAAAATTAGAAATATGAAATAAATATAATGTTTGAAATTTGAAAAAAAAAAAAAGAGAAGAGCACACAGAGAGCTGACAGCAAGCACGAATAACTAGCGATGGTGGTGGTGGGGAATAAATAAGTAAATCTTAAAAAAAAAAGTCATAAGAATTGGACAGTAACTGAGTGAAAGGACGTTATATGGTGGTGTCTTAGTTTCCTGGCCGCTAAGGCAAATACTAAACAGTGAGTTGGCTTAATAACAGAAATTTGTTGGCTCATGGTTTTGAGGCTTGAAGTCCAAAATTAAGGGATCAGCAAGGCTATGCTTTTCCCAAGAAGACCGTAGGGTTCTGGGGCCGGCTGCTGGCCATCCTTGGGTCCTTGGTTTTTCTGTCGCGTGGCAATGCACAGTCCTTCTCCTCTCTCTTCCGGGTTCCATTGACTTTCCGTTTCTTCTCCTCTGTGTGGCTTTCTCTTCATAAAATCTCCAGTATTAGGATTAAGGTCCCATTTCCTTTGGTTGGGCCACATCTTACCTAAAAATAACATCTTTAAAAGGTCCTATTTATAATGGGTTCACACCCAGGAATGGATTAAGATTGTCTTTTTCTGGGGTACATAATTCAACCTACAACAGGTGGTTAGAGACCAAAGTTTCCAAGTTTGACTTTTAGAAAGTAGAATGTTTTAAGTCAACATACAGTCTTATGTTCAGTGAAGTGCCTTTAAGAAATAACTGACTGAAAAGAGGAGAGATGAAGATTATTAGCATTGTGGACTATGTTGGCAGATTGGACTGAGTCCCTTTTTTCAGCAACCAAAACAAATATTACATGTTTCAGTTTGTTACGCTGCCAAAGGCAATATACCAGAAATGGGTTAGCTTTTACAATGGGGATTTCTTAGCTTATAAGCTTATGGTTCTGAGGCCGTGAAAATGTCCAAATCAAGGCATCATCAGGTGATGCGTTCTCCCTGAAGACCAGCTGCTGGCCATCCTGCACTCCCGTTGCCTGACAAGGCACATGGCAGCGACTGCTGCTCTCTCCCTTCTCTCTTGCATTTCATTGCTTTCAACTTCTTGGTTCTGTGGCTTTCTCTCTGTCTCTGTGTATTTCTCTCTGTTTACAAAGGATTCCAGTAAGAGGATTAAGACTCACCCTGGGCCAGGCCTTACTGAAGTAACCTAATCAAAATGTCCCAGCCTCAATAAGTTTACACCCACAGGAATGGATTAACTCTAAAAACATAATTTTCTGGGGTCTATCCAGCTTCAAACTGTCACGCTGTATAAGAATTATTTATATATAAGTTTAGCTTGGAAGCAGGTGTGGCTCAATCGATAGAGCTCCCGTTTACCATATGGGAGGCCCCGGGTTTGCTTCCCGGGGCCTCCTTGTGAGGGCAGGCCGGCCCGCGCGGCGCCGTGGGCTGATGCAGCAAGATCTCGCAGCAAGGGGGAGATAAGCAGACACAGAAAAAACACACAGCAAATGGACACAGCAAACACAAGCAGCAAGGGGGGGGATAAATAAATAAATAAATAAATCTTTAAAAAAAAAAAAAAAAAGTTTGGCTTGTCTGGAACCCTTTGGATCATTGACTCATTTGGGATAACTCAATTTTCTAGATAGTTTAGCATTGATCCTCTTAGGCATCAAAAATTGCTTATTCTAACCAAACCTAACATTCCCTACTTCCTTTCTGATGCTGATACACTAGACATAATTTTATTATTTCTGGGTGTCAGGATTAGCATCATGAACATTAGTTATTCAAGTGAAATGACTTCAAGGCCTATAGGGGTAAGTGGTGCTTTTTGTACTTTATAAGTACTTGCAGAATGCTTTGCTATTTGACTTTTTGTAGCTTCTTTTCATAAATGTTCTGTGACTTCATTTGTTTTCAGGGTGTCAGTTAGTGCTTCTGTCATCTGTCTACCTGCCCAGAAGAGTGCTTTCCATTATTCTGCTTCTAACCTGTTTTATTTTTTTAAAAGATTTATTATTTATTTATTTCTCACACACACCCCTCCCCACCGCACCTTGCTGTCTGCTCTCTGTGTGTTCTTCTGCGTTTGCTTGTCTTCTCTTTAGGCAGCACTGGGAACCGATCCTGGGAACTTCTGGAGTGGGAGAGAGGTGCTCAATCTCTTGCGTCACCTCAGCTCCCTGGTCTGCTGCATCTCTCATTGTCTCTCCTGTGTCTCTTTTTGTTGTGTCATCTTGCTGCACCAGCTCTCTGCACGGTCCAGCTCTCCTGCTCTGTCCAGCTCTCCTGCGTGGGCCAGCTTGCCTTTCACCAGGAGGCCCTGGTAATTGAACCCTGGACCTCCTATATGGTAGATAGGAGTCCAATCACTTGAGCCACATCCATTTCCCTCTAACCTGTTTTAAAGCTGGAAACAAGACTACATTACTTGGGGAATGCTTGTAGCTCAGTGGTTGAGCACCTGTTTCCCACTTACAAGGTCCCAGGTTTACTCCCAGGTACCTCCTAAAAAAAAGAAAAAAAAAGATTACGTACCTTGTGAGAACTATGTATGCATTTAGTGTGACTAGGGCCTGCCTGAGGAGAGAGGGGGGTTTTTAAGGAGTAAAAGGACATGCATTTTATTTTGTGGATTGTGTTATCTTATTTTGGCTTCTCAGTGGTCTCTTTATGGCCCCCTTACCTCCCCTTATCCCAGTGCCCTCTTGTGTGTGTGTGTATATATATATATACATACATTTAAAAGATTTATTTCTCCTCCCTCCCCGTTATTTGCGCTCGCTGTCTGCTCTCTGTGTGTTTGTTGTGTGCTTTTTTTTTTTTTTTTTTCAGAAGGAGGCGCCTGATTGCTTGAGCTACCTCCAGTTCCTATATTTTCCAAAGTTGATTTAATATTCCAGATAGGAAGTATTTCAAGATAGCTATTCAAAGCAAAAGTGTTTATATCAACATGAAGCCGTTTAGTGGGAAAAACAAGCTATAAGTAGTTGGAAGGGAGGAGAAACTATGAAAAAACTTAAGAACTTTAAGTACTAGTGATTAGAAGTATTGTAAGTTTCTGTAGTAAACCGGATGCTAAAAGCATCTTTTTTTGCCTAACAATTCCATGTCTATGTATAGAAATATGTGAATACATAAATATATTTATAAGCATGTTTTACAGTGGCATTGTTTGCAATAATAAAAAACTTTAAACAATCTAAATGCTCATCAATAGAATGGTTAAATAAATTTTATGTATTTATCATACAGCCATTTAAAGAAATGAGATAGTTCTGTACATGCTGATCATAGTGGTTAAGAATGCAGACTCTGGATCCAAATGGTTTGGGTTTAAATCCCAGCTCCACCACTTGTTTGTGGCTCTTTGGATATGTTCTTCAATCATCTTGTCTTGGATTCTTCATCTATAAAATTACCAGAAACATCTCTACTTCCTAAGATTGTCTTGAGAATTTAAATGAGCTCATCCATGTAAAACAATTAGAATAGTGCCTGGCACATAATAAATGCACAATTAGTGTTAGCTATTATCATTACTGATATGCAAGGATGCCTGTGATATACTAATTGTGAAAAGATAAAGTTTCATAATAGTTAAGTGTAAGATTCAATTTTTGTCAAAACAACAAAAAAGTCTGTGTGTTCACACACACATGTGATTTGCACATGTGGCAATCTTGGAATTTCTATATAGGAGGAATTTACGAGTTGCTAACTGGTTTTATCTGGAGATCCACTTGAGGTTTCGGGAAGTCAAAATCTCCCCAAACCAGTCCTTGGTGCAGCCACTTTATTTGTTCATAGGAATGGTCAGGAAAGGTTATAAACAGGAATTGTTTCTGCAGAGAGGGAT
>JAQZBX010015100.1:10907-37996 GCA_029593785.1 Cabassous unicinctus
GATTGGTTAATATAATGTACTCTGCAGCCATTAACAAGAATGGGTGGTGATGGCACAGTTTTCTGAATTCACATGAAAGCATGTTCATGAAGGAAAAACTCTGTTACACAACTTTACCCTGAACATGAAGTCCCTCTCTATCAGAGGTATACGGGGCTGTGTATATGTGTGTAGAGAAAAGGTTCTGGAAGATGTGCACTAAACAACAGTTGTTTTTTCTGGGAAGTGGGATGGTGAGGGGTGGGAAGGACCTTCACTTTTAATGTTATAATATTATCATTTTAATTTTTTTCTACAAAGATCACACCTAATCTCTATAATAAAACAATAATTGGAATAAGCGTGTTTTTAATGTAGTGTACTTGCCTGTTACATCTTGAATGACAATACATTCATATGTCAAGACGTTATCTAGGGCTTTACAGATTTCCGCGTTAAGGAATAAATGCCATTTCAATCCATTTAAAATCTTGATTTCTTCCTCTTATAAACAAAAATGGTACCTGATCGTGTTACCTAATTTCTAAGAGTTCAGCAATTATTCCACCCCTTAATTTGATTTCAATTTAACATTACACGTTTTCACGTACATGACTTCTCGGACAAATTGAAGGCATAAAGTAAAAATTGGTATACTGAAAATAAATCACTCAGGTTACCAAAAAGAACGTAGGCGTTTGAATAAAAAATATAAACATATGCACTTGAATTTGAACTTTAAAAATCTTGGCTCATTGAACTTTGGGTCGGGCTCCCGGGTGACTTTCTTTCCCTTGGTAGTCCTCCCAGTTTCCAAGGGCATCAGAAGCCTAGACCTTCTCACTGGTCTCTAGGAGGGAAAAGGAGCCCACTTTTGGGTTACACGAGCCCGCTCCGGGGCCGTTCGCGCCGCCGGGGCTCGCTCGGGACTGACTCAGTGGCGGGGCCGAGAAGTTCGGCGGGAGGCGCAGGGCGGGGCTTCCTCCCGCCGACTCCGAACCCGGCTCTACTTTTCCGAGTCCACGTCTCTTCCTTTGGACAGGCGTGTTTCTTTAGGTCGGGACCAGCCAACGTGACAGCCACAAACCTTTAAAAAGGGAGCTTCAGCCCCGCCTCGAGGATCATCTCCTCCGGCCGGAGCAGCCCCGGCCAGCTCGGTCAAGCCCCGCAGGACTGCGGCGCCCGACTTCTCGGGCGCGGGCCCGCCGAAACCCTCGCTCGTCGGCCGGCAGCTCGCGGCGCCCAGCGCAGCATCCCCGGCATGGAGACCGGCTCGGACTCAGGTCAGAGGCCCGCGAGCCCGCCCTGCACCGCGGCTGCTGCGGGCTGCGCCGAGTGCCTTTTGGCGGCTAGGCCGGGCGGCCCGCGCAGGCCGCCGCGTGCCGGGTCCCGCGCGCGGGGCTGGCGGCGGCAGGTGGGCAGGACGAGCCGCGAGCGAGCGAGGGCGGGCGGGCGCGCGAGGGCCCCGGCGGGGGGGCCGCTGGGAGGATGGCTCAGCTCTTTCTAAATATAAAACCAGCGTGAGCGGGGCGAGCGCGGCGCGGCGCCGCAGAGCCGCCGTGCGGGCCGGGCGCCGGGGCGCACCAGGGCTCGGCCGCACACACGGCGGCGGCTCTGCAGAGGCGCGAGGCTGCGGGAGCGCCCGAGTCGCGAGCTCGCGGGGGACGGCGAGGGCGACGCGTGCGGCCAGGAGGACGCAGGCGGCGGCGGCGGCGGCGAGCGGGCCTCGCGGGCGCAGCGCGGTCGGCGCCGAGTGACCGGAGACGGCTCCTGGCCTGTGCGGCCCCGCGAGCGGCGGGCCCCCCGCGCCGCTGGCCCGCGCCCTCCCCCTCCCGGCCCCTCCCTCTCTCCCCGGCGCAACATGGCTGCGGCCGCCGCCTCCGCCTCCCAGGACGAGCTGAGTAAGTGCCGCGGCCGTGCCTGCGGCCGCGAGCCGAGACCCGGGCCGCGCGGCGCCGGCGGGCGGCGGCTGGGGCCGGGCGGGAGGGCTGGGGCGCGCTGCAGCCCTCGAGACGCCGGGCGGGCGGCGGCCGCGGGGTGCGGGGGGCTGGGGCGCTCCGGCCTGGCGGGCGGGCGGGGCGCGGGACGCCGCCGCCGGCGTTTGTAGGCCTCAGGTCTGCACCGTCACGTTGCGAAATTGAAACCGGAGCCCCGGGCGGAGCCACCTTTGCCCGCGATCCGCCCTGGCCTGCGGGGGAGGGGGCGGCAGGAGCCCAACCTTCTGCTCGCGGCTCCGGGGTGGCGGGCAGTGTCCGCCCGTCCCGTCTGACCCCACCGTGGCTCCCGGTCCCGGCTCTTGATCGGGTTCTAGAAATGGAGCTTTCGGGAACGGGGATAAGGGTGCCTTCCCGTGACACCTTAGAAACGAGACGAAAGGTCAAGAATAGGCGGTGACCCCCAGGTGGAGCAGGAAGGGCAGGCAGGAGGGCGGAAAGGGTCGCGGCGCTAACCCGAGGAGAAACCTCGGGGTGACAAGGCTTTTAGGAAGGAGAGTCAGTGTAGACCCGACCATAAACGTTTCAGTGTTCCAGGGGACGGCGATCCGTGTTTGGGGAGAGCCGTGGTCACCCTGCATCCCAGGCCGCCCCGCCCGCCGTCCGGGTTCGCCTCGATGCTTTGTGGGAAGTGTAGTCCCGAGGCGCCGCAGGCCCACGCTGGAGGTCACAAAAATTGCATTTTCATAAGACGTGTAAGGTAGTTTCTGATTGCGTTTGGGTTGGTTAGTTGAAATGCTTTAGGTTATTGGAACCTCTGCCCCACCTCCCCCATTGCTGCCCTTCAGTTTAGACAAAAATAAGAAAGAAGTTCTTTGGGGATGATGTTTTAAATGGAATGAAGCATGGCGAGAGGTCACCAGCTTGGTGACGTTTCTGTTGTCACAGCCCCTTCTCAATTTCCATATGAAAGTGGTTAGAAACCTAATTTATGTTTCTTTAGTACTTGGCAGTTTAAAGCCACTTTAATGCGCATGATCTCATGTTTTGCCCACGTAACCTTGTGAGGCAGGTAGGAATTAACTTGTTTTAAAGATGAGGTAGGTTTGGAGAGACTGAGTGCCTTCCTGTTTTGACACAGAACTGGTAGAGCGGGAGTAGTGTGTGTTCTTTTCGAACTGAAATAAACATCTGGTGTGATCACGGGCAGGATCGAGCCTTGGGTCAGTTTGAGTAGACAGGGTGTCCTGATGTGGCTAGAGATAGATATGGGCCTCAGAGTTGATTGCTTCGCTCTCAGTTCCAAGCAGCCACGTAGTGGCCAGAACACCTGGGAAGTTCAGTTCTCTGATTTTTTCATTTGGCATGCTGCATGATATCCACATTCCTGTTGGAGCACTAAACACATTAAACTCTGTGAATTACCATAGGACTGGGGAACAAAACTAGTGGAAGAATTGGGTATCATTCTGAAGTGGCTGGAGTGTTTGTGTTGGTGGAGAGTGTCCCTCCCGGTATGTCAAAGTACTAGTTAAGTGACTGGTGGCACTTCTGGTTAAGGGATTTACTGGCTTAAGGAGCTACTGGAAAAGTTAGGAGAGATTAAGTCTTAGCAATTGGTACCTTAGAATAACAACTTGAAATCACATACATATTTGTTATTAGTTCAGAAGTTTGGAATAAATCACTTTTAGTTTCAGAATGACTGTAATAAAAGGGGAGATGGCTGGAAAAGGTGCTTTTAAAAATTCCACGAAAAAAAGAGGCTAATTCTCTGAAGATTTCCTGGCTGTTATTTTTGACTAGTAGATGATAATAAAAGCAAACTAATGGGTGCCAGCATTGTTTTTTCTCCCCTCAACATTTTGTGAAAAATCTCAAATACTTATGAGTGAATACTCATATACCTACCACCTAGATTCTACCATTGATACTTCCTGTACTTGCTTTGTCACATACCTGACTATCCATTTTTCAAAAAAAATCGTATTGTGGTAAAATATATATAACATAAAACTTGCCATTTTGACCATTTTAAGCATACAATTTAGTGGCATTAATTACATTCACAGTGTTGTACAACCATCACTACCAGTCATTTCCAAAACTTTATCACCCTAAACAGAAACTCTGTACTCATTTAAGCAGTAATTCCCTATTTCTCCCTTCCCCCAGCCCCTAACAACCTGTAATCTACTTTTTGTCTCGATGAACTTGCTGATTCTAGATATTTCATATAAATGGTATCATACAATATTTGTCATTTTGTATCTGGCTTATTTCACTTAGCATGGTGTTTTCAAGGTTCATCCGTGTTATAGTATGTATCAGCACTTCATTCCTTTTCGTGGCTGAATAATATTCCATTGTATGGATATATCACATTTTGTTTATCCATTCATCTGACTGTGGACCTTTTGGCTATTTTGAATAAAGTTGCTATGAACATTGATGAACAGGTATCTGGTTCTTGTTTTCCATTCTTTTGGATGTATACTTAGGAGTAGAATTGCTGGGTCATATGGTAATTCTAAGTTTAACCTTTTGAGGAACTGCTCAAAGTTCCTCAATCCATCTTTTTTTAAAAATACATTTCTAAGTCAGTTGTAGATACCAACACATTTCCTCCCTAAATAGTTCAGTACCAGTATTATTGTAAGTGCTTTGCATGTATTCTTTTATTTCTCAGAATAATCCTAAGAGGTATGTAAAATTATTATCCCTGTTTCATGGAGTGGAAACTGGCTTCTTAGGTTCCCAGGTAGCCTGTAGGACACTAATGGTGGAGCTGAAATTTGACCCCAGGTGTCTGAGACTCCAGCGTGCACTCATAACCAACATTTAGGCCGTGCTAGCTCCTTAAACAGTTGGGGCTTAAATTCAGGTTCTCTAATCATAGTCGGTATTCATGCTGATGAAAATTCAATTCAGATGCCTTGCTACATTATCTGCTAGATTTTGCTTTAATCCAAAGATTTGACTGCTATCAGTGCTATTGGGTACGAAAGAAACACCAAAGCCCATATTTATGAGGAATTAAAATATTGGGGAACAGGAAGAATGTATGTCAATAGATATGTAAGGACCAAAGTATATAATTCTATGATATGAGTAATGGGAAAGTAATATCATCTGTGATTCCCATATTCATTATTTAGGGATGTGTAGCTGGTAGCACAACATTTCTGTGGATTTCAAATCAATGTTGAAATTGAAGTAATGCACATGATATATCAATTTAAAGAAACCCATAGCCAATTTCAGTTGTATCTGTCACTACACTTTGCAGAAGCTCCCGAGAAATGAAATAGACTGTTAGGTTTCTCTTTTATTGAACCCTCCTCTACCTTTTTTGAGTATTATTATTGAGCATGAAAGTACCAAAAGGTAGGCAAGATAATCTTGAATTAAGATTTGTTAAAATTTGTTATCCTTTCACAGACCTCATGCAATCGTCACTCCGAGGCAGGTGATTATAATACATGTATAATAATAGCGCTAGTGTTTATGGGGGGCTTATCACATGCTCTGATCACTTTGTACAATTAACTGATTGATTCCTCACAGCAACCCTATGAGTTTGGTACTATTATTGTCCCAAGTGGTGGAGCCGCCCTCCTTAAACAGAGTTAGGGCTTACATTCAGGTTCTCTAATTCCAAAGTTTATGTTCATTCTGTTTTTTTCTCTGAAAGAAAAATTCACAGTTTACAACAAGATCAAGGTGGCTTCACCCCCTCTTTTTTATGCCTTGCTAGGCTCTAGAAGTAGAGCCTAGTGTGTAAAAATGTGGCAGTATTCTGATGTGTGTTGAACAGAACATACTAGATTTTTGGGTAAAATACCAAAATAGAGAAAAATTAGTTATAACTGTTAAAGGCCAATTTGAAATCTAGTTTGTAAATTACCTAAAGTCAGAGTCTGTAGTTTTATTTCTTTATATTTAGGATGATAAAACTGGAATGGAATGAAATCCACTGCAGGGCATGTGGACTAGATTTTCTTCTATTATCCTTTGCTAGTTCATGGAAAGGTTGACATTTTAGATCTATTTCAGCAGAGGATAGAGAGATTTCTAACAGAGGGAAGGCAGCATTTGAGACTTTTCACCTGGTCATCTGTTCAGGGGGTTCATATTCTGGGCTTTAAAATAATAAGACCTCTTTAGACACCAATCTTCGTTGGGATAAAGACAAGAAGGAGGAACAGCCTGTAATTGTCAAGCAAATACTGTTCACTTTGATGTTTGACATAGCCAAGGGAAACTTCAGTTGCAAAAGTTGACCAGATAATTAACATGTCAAATATCTTTCAAGAGAGCCTCTGCCAGTGCCAGGAATCCCAGTGATTCTTTTAACAGATGAGTGTGTGTGTGTGTGTGTGTGTGTGTGCAGTTGATTGGATTCTGTGAATATATGAAGTAGCCCCAAAGAGATGGTAGCTTTAATGACAGGCATACACACTGCTGAGGTAATCTTTGTAGAAAGGTTTCATATTAAGTTAAGCCTGTTTCATTTAATTTTGGTAGCTTAACCGAATAGGAAGGTTAAAATGGAAAACAACAATGATAGTTCTGTTCTTTATTGACTTCAGTTCTAATTTTTCACTCCCCCACTTTCTGTTTTGAAATATGTTTTCAGTAAACTGTAATGTTTAGTAACATCCAGTGTCGATGAGAATAGTTGGCATGAGGATATTTGACCTTGTTCAGAAGATGTTAAAATTAAAGGTGCTGCCAGTGTGCTCAGATGGTTTGAGCCCATTTGCTGTTCTCTGGCTTCAGGCTTGCCAGTTTCTGCCTTGATGCTTGCATATGGGTTGTTTTACCCACACATTTTCAAATTCAATAAGGAGACTTTTAAAATTGAGTGAATACTTTATGGTCCTGCCAGATTTGTATATAAATAATACAAAGCATGATATGAAAAAGGCCTAATACAAACAAATTGTTTGGAAATTCAAGGAATGAGAATAGCATTTCAGGCTAAACGAATAATAGCTTGAGCTAAGACATGGAGGTAGGAAAATATGGTGTATTTTCAGAAAAAGTTGAGTAAGCCTGCTATTATGGTAATGGGGAAGATGTGTGGAAACCTGAGAAAGGAGATAAACTTTGGAGTTTGAGGCTTGCTCCTTTTCTGCCTTTTATAATCTTGATCAAATTACCTTACCTCCTTGAGTCTCAGTTTCTTTCTCATAAACTTGGGTTAATAAGAACACTCATAGTGTTGTTAGGATTAATGTATGTGAAAATGCGCTGTGTAAATAATAAAGCTCTATATAAATAATCATTATTGTAGTTTTGGGGGGAGGGCAGTCGGAGATGAGGCTGGGAAGAAGGGTTGGGATCAACTTGTGCAAGAATAGCCAACACAACTAGTTTGGACTTTGTTCTTGTTCTGTAGACAGCAGAGGACCATTAAAGGTTTCTAAGCAGGGGTGGAACATGAGCAGATCTGTTTTATAAGGATAACAGGTAGAAGTAGTATTACATTGATTGCAAGCATCTAGAGTGAGAAAAACAAAACTAATTAAAGAGGGTATCACAGGGGCTAAAAGAACCTTAGGGCCTGAATTGGGGCAGTGGAAACGGATTTGGCAAGAAGGTAATATGATCTAGAATCCCTAAGACCGGCAGAAATTATTGACCAAGTAGATGAGGGTTATTAAAGAGGGAGGAGTTAGAGATGGTTGCAAGAATCTAACTCAGGGTGGAAGAGTACGGGAGAGTTGAAGCTTCTAGAGAGTTTTAGGGAGGTGGAAGTGCAGAAAAGAGAGAGCATGTTTGTGTTCAACAAACAAGCTATTTGTTAAATGAATGAATTAAATTACTGAGCCACCATGTTGACTTGTGTAGGGAGACTTTTGTATAATGACTAAAACCTCTGGCATTTGAATCTGAGCTGGTTTTGAGTCCTGACCCTGCCACTTTTTACTTAATGTGTCCTTGAACAAGGGCTGTATCTTCTTGGCCTTGGTTTACTCATCTATAAAATGGAAAAATAACAAAACCTACCTGATAGGGTTGTTAGGAGGATGGAAAAAGATGATGCATGTTAAGGTATTGGCATATAGTGTATGACACATGGATTGCAGGTGTGTGGGAACTTTGGTTCTAAAGCCTTGGAGAATGCCAGGGTGATGGTGGGAATCATGGGGATGGACAGATTGTCAAGAGGAGGACAGATGCCTGGCAGTTATGCCTATTTGGGATAAGAAGACAAGAGCTAGAGAAGGGAATGAGGAGTGTGCAGAGAGATAAAAACTTGCCAGGATTATGACTGTTAATCCATTTACATTCTCAGTTATAATGTGCTAAAAACGTGTACCCACTCACTAACACTCTTGTAAAACTACTGTGTAATCCAGATACTTTTCTTCCAATTTCAATGTAAGGTTTTATATGTTTATGATATATATATATAAACATATGATAAAATGTATTGTATTGGAGTTATTTTAGTCTTCGGTGATAATTACCAGTGTACTTTTTTGAACCTTTAGCACATTACTTCTCAATAAGTGCTATTTATGGAAATATTCCTTATTCTTTCCTCACTTTGGTAATCACTATAATTTTTCCTCTCATTCTGAATTAGCACAGCAGGGCATTGGATTAGGAGATGGTAGCATAGAAATGAAAAGTGCTGTTTTTCTTTTTTTAAATGGTAGCTATATATATAAGTCTTTTAATTGTATTTATGTTCTAAATAATAGATTCTTTATACAATTGCATATGTACAAGTGGATGAACATATACCATTGGTGATCCAGAGGATTTTTGTCAAGATTGGATAAACCATGTATCACATTGATTGTAGAGGTTAGTAGCTTTAGTTTCTTAGGATGTATGAATATTTTGGGTAGTAGCTTTTAAAAATGCAGAAGTTGTTAGGTAGCAGTTTTTACCCTAAGATCCTCATGAGTTTTTCTCCTTTCTATCTATCCTGAGAGAATCAGTGAAGTGCATGTTAGTTTGTATATGCCTAAAGCCTCTATTCTGTGATGATGAACATAGAGAATCAGCAAGAGAGAGAATAGATAAAACTTGATGATGTTAAATCAGAAATAATTTTACATGTTATAAGAATGTCATCATGGAGTTAATTCTTTATTTCTTTTTCTTTCATTCTTTTTTTTTTTGGTGAAAAGAGGCATAGAAAGAGGCATAGTCATGATAATTGGATATTTCTAATTCTGCAATTTGGACATGCACTGAAATGGGAAAGCCACCTAATTATACTTCATTCTGAGGCAGTATGGGAGTATGGATGGTATCATTTTCACTCTTGGATGATGTTGGATGGTCCTTTGATTGAAATTCTGTAAATTCATTGTAATTCTTTGATATCATGGACTTAATAGCAGTGAGTACCTGGGATTTTGTAGCATCAATCCATAGTACATTTTGTTGCTCTCATCTAACAAACCTGTTGGATTTTTTGCCTTTCTCCATTGCATTCTGCTATTCATTGATACATATATTGCTGATGATGGTATATGATGCCTTAATTCATTTAGGTGAAATTTTGAGGGACGGAGTGAATGGATTCTTTTTCTAAACCACAGTTCAACTTTAGAATAAATTAGATTTGGTTTATTTTTGCTATTTTCCATATCTTTATTCCTTAGGTGTGGAAAGTTGGGAGGTAGGGAAGAATTGCCTAGAAGAAACATGAGGACATTGTTTATTCTTCCCTAGATTCTTTCAGTCTCAGAACTTTTGGGCCTGTGATAAATGCTTTCATGTCATTATGAAGTGCTACCATTTTAAAGGCAAGCAATTCAAACTTCACATGCTGAGATTTAAATAGTGACTTAAAGAACTTTATAGAACGTACACATCCAAATGAGCATTGTCTTTCTAAGTAATTAGCAGCTTTGGGTGGACCTCAACTGTCATACCTTTGACTTTTATGCAGCCTGAACTCTTGCATGGTATAAATTATCTCTCCTACACTGTCTTTCATAAGTGGAACCAATCCTTCTGTTCCTCAGCTTACTAACACTGATGATTTCTAATTGGGTGCCTGCCAGCTGCTGTGTCTGGAGGAAAGGGCCTCCTTGGGAGATGGGAGTGTTTGTGGGTTTCAGTGTGTCAGGAGTCTGGCACTTACTCATTAAAGATAGGGTCCAGACCAGGGCTGCTGTCTCCTCACCTGGCCCAACCCTGCCATGCTACCATTATGACTTTCCTCCCTTCCTCTGTGTGTGTGCATGTGTGCGTGTGCAGCCATCAGAGAGGGGGCTGGGCAGGAGTGGCCATACCTTGGGCCTTGCTATGGGCTATGCTGGGATGTTGGGGAGCTCAAAGTACCCTGGCATGTATATACAGAAGCCCAGGGCTTCTGAAGTGGTGGGGGAAGAAAGACTCATTTCCTCTTCCCTGCCCAAAGGGTCTAGTAACTGGTACATGGCTGGCATTCCCAGATTGGGGAATCTTCCTGGGCCTTGGGAAGAAGACTGGTGGATTGGAGATCAGGGAGATGTATTAGTTCTAGGGGTAGGGAATACTAGCAAGGACCTCCTGAGGACCTCAGTGCCTGCCAAGGTTCTTGTCTGTTGGCCCCTTGGGCTGCAGCTTGGTGATTGTCTCTGGGAATGGATCCTCTCCCCACGCCAGACTTAATCTGTATTTAATGCTTCACTTCCTGACATTTCTATTTTAAACACATTTGTGTTTAAAAACAAGACTAGATATCAAATTTCTAGACATTGCTTCCTAAAGAAGCATATTGCTGGCTTAATTTGATTTTTGCTAGGTATTAAGAGGGGCATTTACTGAATTGAAATGGTATTTTGGAGCTGATAGATGAAGTGGACTCTTAACTACCAATTCGTACCTGCTTAGATTTATAATTCTGAAAGAAACATAGAGATTGTCACAAGATTAATCTACCAGAAAATATTTTTGAGTGTTACACATAAAACCTTAGATGATAGCTAGGGCTTCCTTATTCTTTATAATTTTAGCTTCATACTCCTAATTACAGAGTTTGCCTAAGTTCAGAGGTGCTCATTCTCCTTCCTCCCAACCTGTCACTTCTAATTTTTGTGAATTTCCTGTATGTTCCTTATGCTTTGTCTTAACTTTTTTGGGCTCCCATTCTGAAAGTGCTGCGTTTGATCCACTTCTGTCAGCCGGGACTCAGAACCCACCCAATTTACTGGTTTACACACACACTCTCTCACACACAAATCCCTCTTCCCAAGCTTTGTAGGAGTTTAGATAACTATTCCTGAAGACGTGGTGAGATCGCTTGGTTTTTGTGGTTTCACTGGTCCACCCTCCTCCTTTTTCCTTCTCCCTCTCTTCTCTGCAGTAGCTACCACATCCCTCCTCTGATTTGGTGCAGAACAGTTTTGCCATATAATCTAACCTTTTGGAACCTCACTCTTTTTTTCTCTCTCTCTTTTTTTAACCCCCTAGGTATTTGTCATGGTATTAAGAAAAATACAGTCCCTTTTCCAGGAGATTTTAGTGCCAGCTGTTGTTATACCCTCAGTCCCCGCCTCTTTCTTGCTATAGACGTTAGATGTATACATTTCTAAATAGTTTGTCTAATGCACAAGGAAGTACTATTTCATGTATTTAATATGTATTAAGCAATTACCCTGCAAGTCACTGAGTTAAGAGCTGGATATGAAGAGAATAAGTCACAGTATATGAACTTGAGGAGCTCCAGGGGTGGATGGAGACGAATGGACAGCCAGGTGGTGTCAGATTCAAAACTACACCTCAAGAGATTTTATGGTCTACGGAAGGGAAGATTGGACAGTTATCTAATATACACCAAAAGGTAATGAATGCCAGGAAAGGTGGTTGGAATCTGTAGGGCCAGGATGAGGGGAGGTACTCTGTGGAGCATGTGGTCTTTGAGTTGGATCTTGGATGGGGAGGATTTAGATGTGTGGAGTTGGACAGATGATTGGGAGAGGTTGGGAGAGTAGTTTGAATTGAAGAACTTCTTTGATCAAAAGATTTAGAACAGGAGAACTTATGGTACGTTTAAGAAGCTGTTGCAATTTGGATGGCTGTAGGAAAGTGATGGGGGATGTATGATTGAGAAGGTCTCTCTGGGCTAGATTGGCACACTCTTAGGTCAGAGTCCCTAAGAGTGATCTCATATTATGAGATCACTGTCTGATCTCATATTCACTGTAGGCATGTGATAGCTATTAACGTTTTATGGGTTTTTATGGAAATACTTACTTGTCTTTTTTCTTGGCATAGCCCTTCCATTTGTATTTGGATCCTGATTGTAAATTGGCTTAAGCAAAAATAGGGCGTTTATTTTAAGGAATCAGGAATCTCATGGAACCAAAGCACAGGAGAGTGATCCTGGCCTTCAGGAACGGCTCAAATTAGGGACTAGAAGTCATCCAGGTTTTCTTCCAGTTTCTTCTTTCTGTTCTCTGTTCTTCAGACCAACTTCCTGTGTTTTCGTGGTCCATGTGGCAAGCTGAAGTTGCCCACATCATAGGTCCTTGCTTACTCTTGTAGGTGTGATCACTCAAGGGAGGCTTGACTCTTTGGTCTCAGTTTGGAATCCCTGCCACAATCACCTGTGGCCAGGGTACAAAGTCATGTTGTGTACATCGCTGTCTAGTAAGATTTAGTATCTTCCCATCCACTTTCTCTGCTTAACCTATGCTATAATTTAGATTACTTATTAGAAGAAACATTGGTTTTGAGTTGAACTGCTCAGGGTTTGAATCCTAGCCCTACCACTTCCTAGCTTTGTAATATTGGTCAACATCTTAATGTGTTATAGACTGTGTTCCCTCGTCGATAAATTGGAGCTAAAAATGCCTAACTTCAATAAATAGTACTTCCGAGGGAGGTACTGTAATCTAGTGGAGGGAGGGTAATTACCTCTGTAGGTTCAACTTCTGATTTTGTCTCTTTAGCTTGGTGACCTAGCTTGGTGACTTTTGGCACCTGAGCCCCAGTTGTTCAGTTAGTCGCTTAGTCAGGCCCTGAGCCCCAGTTGTTCATCTATAAATGCAGACAATATCTGCTCACTTCAAGGTGTTTTTGTGAGGCTCAAAATGCATATGGACCTGTTTTATAGTTATGTATTTATGTACATGTGACTCAGAAAAAAGTAAATATCATTAGGGAGAATATTTCCTTAGGAAAAATTCTGTTCTCCATGGTAACTTGACATATCTCTCTCAAAATATCCTGTAGCTTTAGATTATTAATTGGCTTACAATGTGATGGGTAGTAGGCTAGATATTTTCAGCTTTCCCTTTCAATCTTAGCTTCCATTTAAAGCCTCTAACCTGATTTATATTTTAAACTTCACTTTCATATTCAGGAAAAACACTCATTTTCATATGTAGAAAATTTAAGCAACCTTAAAAAAAACTGAAACATGTCACCTAGAAATAACCATTTTCTATTTTAAATTCACACAAGTAAGTCATGCTTATGAAGCAAATTTGTAATGACATAGAATCAAACAAACAAAAGAGTCCTGAAATTCCATCTCATAGGAATAATTGCTACCTTCAATATAGTCCTTTTCCTATTCCTTTTGACAGTGTGTACTTTTCTTGCATACTTTCTAAGGAATATTTAGATGTTCAAGTTGTCAAGAAAAAGTGATGCATCTACGGAAACTGATTTATTGCTTATTTATTTATTTTTACATGTTTTTCCACAAGTGATAATGTGAGTAAAAAAACAGAAATTGTAGGTTCGTTCCTTTTTCTCGTAGCCTTTCTACATAGCTTTTCCCCCTTATCTCAGAAGTCAGAGTTGTATTTTTTTGGAGAGGTCTGAAGAATGAGTGAGTTGTGTAGACAGTTTTCTTAGGAATAATTACATATTTTCAGAGATATCACTGATGTGACGTTCCTAAACTTTTACTGGTCCAACTTAATTCCGGGGATTTGGGGGAATAGTTAGGAAGATGGAAGTTCTTTTCTTTCTCTTTAGATGAAGAAACTAAAGATATTCTGAATAATATTAATTAGAGAATTACTTAGTGGAAAATAAATTAATATATTTTTATTTTTGATAGATTTTTTTCCCCCCTGTATAAGTGGAATAATTGACATATTCTAAACTGAAAGTTGTTTTCTGTTTTGGAATTTAAAATTTTCAGTGTTTTCATACTTTTCCTTTGAGACCAAGCATCTTTATTTATTTATTTATTTTTATTGTGGGTAAAAATCAAATTTTTCACAATACATACAAATATTTGTAAAATGATATATAAATACATATGCATATATGTGCATTTGTTTACATAAATGTTATATATATATATATATATATGTGTATTTTTAAAGGTGCTAAGATTACTAGTATCTTTATTTTTGTTCTCCTATATTCTGTATGGTTCCCTTAAGGTTCTTCCACTGCAGCTGCACCATTTTACATTCCCACCAGCTATTAACAAGTGTTCTTACTTCTTCACATCCTCTTTAACATTTGTAATTTTCTGTTTTTTTTTTTTTTGTTTTTTGTTCTAGTAAAATGGTATCTTATTGTGGTTTTGATTTGTATTTCCCTAATGGCTGATGATGTTGAACATCTTTTTATGTGCTTTTTGGCCATTTGTATTTATTTGGGGAATGTATTCTTTTGCCTATTTATAAATTGGGTTGTCTTTTTGTTGTTGAGTTGAAGGATTCCTTTATATATTCTAGATATTAAACCCTCACCAGAAATGTGGTTTCCAAATATTTTCTCTCATTATGTAGTTTATTTTACTTTCATGATAAAGTCCTTTGAGTTGAAAAAAATTTAATTTTGATGAGGTCTCATTTATCTATTTTTTTCTTTTGTTGCTTGTGCTTTGGATATAAAGTCTAAGAAAGCATTACCAAATACAAGGTCCTGAAGATGCTCCCCTGTGTTTTCTTATAGGAGTTTTATAGTGCTGGCTCTGATATTTAGGTCTTTGATGTATTTTGAGCTGACTTTTGTATATGGGGTTAGGTAGAGGTCTACCTTTATTTTTTTGCAAATGGAGATCCAGTTTTCACTGCACCATTTGTTGTATAGACCACTCTTTCCCTGAGTGGTCTTTGTCTTCTTGTCAAAATTAGTTGGCCATAAATGTGAGGTTTTATTTCTGAGTTCTCAGTAAGATTCCATTGGTCTATATGTCAGTTCTTGTGCCAATACCATGCTGTAGTATTGTGGTAAGTTTTGTGATAAGTTTTAAGATTAGGAAATATGAGTCCTCCAACTCTGTTCTTCTTTTAAAAGATGCTTTGGCTATTTGGGGCCCCTTACTCTTCCATATAAATTTGATGATTGGCTTTTTCATTTCAGCAATGAAGGTGTTTGGTATTTTGATTGGGATTGGATTGAATCTGTGAATAGGTTTGGATAGAATTGACATCTTAACGATGTTTAATGTTCCAATCCATGAAAGTGGAATGTTCTTCCATTTATTTAGGTCTTCTTTGATTTCTTCTAACAATGTTTTGTAGTTTTCTGTATACAAGTCCTTTACATCCTAGGTTAGATTTATTCCTAGATATTTGATTCTTGTAGTTGCTTTTGTAAATGGAATTTTTCCCTTGATTTCTTCTTCCAACTGTTCATTACTAGTATATAGAAACACTACTGATTTCTGGGTGTTGCTTTTGTACCCTGCTGCTTTGTTTAATTCATATATTAGCTCTAGGAGCTTTGTTGTAGATTTTTCAGGATTTTCTGTATATAAGATCATGTCATCTGCAAATGGGGAAAGTTGTACTTCATCCTTTCCAACTCAGATGCATTTTATTTATTTTTCTTGCCTGATTGCTTTGGCTAGGACTTCCAGTTGTTATTGTGTTGAATAAAAGTGGTGACAGTGGGCATCCTTGTCCTGCTCCTGATCTTAAAGGAGAAAACTTTCAGTGTTTCACCACCAAATATGTTAATGGTGCTAGTATGTTATCTGTGGGGTTTTCATATGTGCCCTTTATTATGTTGAGGATGTTTCCTTCTATTCCTAGTTTACTAAGTGTTTTTTTTTTTTCTTTCCCAAGAAATGTTGCTGGATTTTGTCACATGCCTTTTCTGCATCAAATGTGATGATCATCCCCCTCGCCCCCCTTATTCTGTTAACTTTCTTATGTTGAACCATTGTTGCATACATGGGATAAATCCCACTTGATCATGGTGTAAACTTATTTTCATGTGCTGTTGGGTTCAGTTTGTTAATAATTTGTGGAAGGATTTTGCATCTATATTCATAAGAGATAAGAGGTCTGTAATTTCCTTTTCTTGTGGTTATCTTTTTGAGGGTGATGGCTTCATAGAATGAATTAGACAGTGTCCCCTTCTCCAGTTTTTTGGAAGAATTTGAGCAGGATAGGTGATAATTTTGGTAAAATTGCCCTGTGAAGTTCCTGGGCTCTTCTTTGTTGGGAGGTTTTTTTTTTTTTTTTTAAGGTTTATTTTATTTTTTACTTATCCCCCCTTGCTGCTTGTGCTCGCTGTGTCCATTTTGCTGTGTGTTTTTCTGTGTCTGCTCGTCTCCCTTTGTTGCGTCATCTTGCTGCATCAGCTCACCCCGCTGTATCGGCTGGCTTGCCTTCACCAAGAGGCCCTGGGAATCGAACCTGGGGCCTCCCATATGGTAAACCACTTGAGCCACATCTGCTTCCCTGTTGGGAGGTTTTTGATGACTGATTCAATCTCTTTACTACCTAATGGTTTGTTGCGATCTTCTATTTCTTCTTGAGTCAGTGTAGGTAGTTTGTATGTTTCTAGGAATTTGTCCATTTCATCTAGGTTATCTAGGTGGCATCCAGTTGTTCATGGTATAGTCTTTGTTTCTGTGGGGTCAATAGTAATATCCCCCTTTTCATTTCTGATTTTAGGTATTTGTATCCTCTTTTTTTTTTTTTTTTTTTTTTTTTTTTTTTTTTTTTCAGTCTAGCTAAAAGTGTGTCAATTTTATTAGAACTATCTTTTGCTATTTTTTGATTCTCTTTTGTTTTTTTTTCCTTCTATTTCATTTATCTCCGCTCTTTGTTTCCTTTGTTCTGCTTGCTTTGGGTTTAGTTTGCTCTTCATTTTCTAGTTCTTCCAGTTTTGAGGTTAAGTCTCTGATTTGAAATCTTTCTTCTTTATTAATGTAAGTAAGCATTTAGAGCTATGAATTTCTCTCTCAGCACTGCCTTTGCTGCTGCTCATAGGTTTTGGTATGTTGTATTTTCATTTTCATTCATCTCAAGATGTTCCTAAATTGCCTTGTGATCTCCCTTTAACCCATTGATTGTTTAAGAGTACATTGCTTAAGTTCCACATATTTGTGAATTTCGCATTTCTCTGTATTACAGATTTCTAACTTTATTCTGAAGTGGCTGTAGAAGAAACATTATATGATTTCAGTATTTTTGAATTAATTGAAACTTGTTTTGTGACCTAACATTTGCTCTATCTTGTAGAATGATCCATGTGCACTTGTGAAAAATATGTATTCTGTTGCTGTTGGGTGAAGTGTTCTATATATGTCTGTTAGTCTAGTTGCTTTAGAGTATTGTTCAAGTCTTCTATTTCCTTATTGAGCTTTTGTTTAGATGTTCTATCCATTATTGAAAGTGGTATATTAAAGTCTCTTACTGTTAATGTGGAACTGCCTGTATCTCCTTTCAAATCTGTCGCTATTTGCTTTATATATTTTTGAGCTTTGCTGTGAGGTGCATCTATATTTATAATTGTTATGTTTTCTTATTGAATTGACCCCTTTATGAGTATTTAATGACCATCTTTTGTCCCTCATAACAGTTTTTGACCTGAAGTCTGTTTTATCTGATATTAGTGTAGCTGTCCCAGCTCTCTTTTGGTTACCACTTGCATTTTTTTCTATCCTTTCACTTTCCACCTACTTTAAGGTAAGTCTCTTGTAAGACATATGGTTGAGTCTTCCATTTTTATCCATTATGCCAATCTCTGCCTTTTGACTGAAGAGTTTAAGCTATTTACATTTAAAATAACTACTGATAATGCAGGATTTTCTTCTGCTATTTTGTTTAGTCTTCCTAATTCTTATACAATTTTTGTTCTTCAATTCTTCTGTTAATGCCTACTTTCATATTTATTTGATTTTATGTGTCCTACCATATTGTGTTCCTTCTCATTTCTGTCTGGTTGTATTTTCCATATATTTTCCGTGTGGTTACCATGGGGTTAAAATTTGACATCCTAAATATATAACAATCATTTGATTTGATACCAACTTAACTTACACTATTAACGTAACTATTAAGACATCTTAACATACACTATTCCTGTACCCCTTCGTTCACCCCCTTTTTTTGTACTGTTGCAAATTATAACTTTGTATATGTCCAAAACCATAGACTTATTATCTTTTATACATTTGCATTTTAGCACCTGTAGGAAGTAAGTAGTGAAATTACATACTAAAAATACAATGCAGTAGTACTGGCATTTATATTCACTCAAATGGTTATTGAAGGTCTTTATTTCCTTATGCCCCTATGAACCTGTCTAGTATCCTTTCCTTTTAGCCTGAAAAACTGCCTTCAGCATTGCTTGTAGGGCAGGTCTAGTGGTGATGAACTCCCTTAGCTTTTGTTTATCTGGGACTGTCATAATCGCTTCCTTTTTTTGAAAGATAATCTTGCCAGATACAAAACTATTGGTTGGCAATTGTTTTCTTTCAGCGCTTTATGTATTCCAATCCACTGTCTTCTTGCCTCCATGGCTTCTGATGAGAAAGTGGCACTTAATCTAATTGAGACTCCCTTGTACATGACCTGCTGCTTTTTTCTTGCAGCT
This sequence comes from Cabassous unicinctus, assembly GCA_029593785.1. Lineage (NCBI taxonomy): Eukaryota > Metazoa > Chordata > Mammalia > Cingulata > Chlamyphoridae > Cabassous > Cabassous unicinctus. Next base: position 29,585 of record JAQZBX010015100.1, read on the forward strand.
TTTAGAATGCTTTCCTTTCCCTTTGCATTGGACAGTTCAATCAGTATGTGATGGGATGTATTCCTCTTCAGTTTTATCCTATTTGGTGTTCTGGGCACCAGGTTCAAGTCTTTTGCTAAGTTTGGAAAGTTCTCTTTCATATTTCTTTGAATATTCCTTCTGCCCCTTTCTCTTTTCTACTTCTGGCACTCCCATGATGTGTGTATCGGTATGCTTGATGGTGTCCCAGAGGTCTCTGAAGGTATTTTTGCTTTTTATAATTCTTTTTAATTTGTGCTCCTCAGCCTGATTCATTTCAATTGTCTTCTTTTTGAGTTTGCTGATTCTTTCTCCTACCAGCTGCAATCTGCTGTTGAAACCCTCCTGGGCATTTTTCATTTCAGTTATTGTGGTCTTCATCTCTAGTAGTTTTATTTGGTTCCTTTTTAAAAATTCTGTCTCTGTTGTTGCTTATTCATTGTTTTCCTAATATTGTTTAGGTTTTTCTATTTTCCTTCATCTCCTTGAGCATTTTGAAGACCAATTTTTTAAAGTTTTTGTCTGGTACGTCCACAATCTTGTCATCGTTGTTGAGGATTTCTGGGTTTTTATCCTCTTAATTTGGGTGGGCCATCATTTTCTGTTTCTTTGTCTTGTGCTCTTGCTGTACATTGTGTACTTTAATATTTTAAAATAACCCTGGGATTTAGTCTCTGGGCTCTCTTTTTCTTGAGTTTGTAACCAGCTGGTGATATGGCAGAAATTTTCTTCATTGTCACAAGCTAAGACCATGCAAACCTAGGCAAAAAACACCTTTCATTGTCTTTGCAATTTCTTTTTTTTTTTTTTCCCCCTTTAGGAGGTACTGGGGATTGAATACAGGACCTCATACATGGGAAGTAGCTGCTCAATTGCTGAGCTACATCTGCTCCCCAATGAGAGTTGGTTTTTTCCTTTGCTTGTTTGTTTTTAAGAGGTGCCAGGGATTGAACCCGGGACCTTGTACATGGGAAGCAGGCCCGCAACCACTTGAGCTACATCTGCTTCCCCTTCTTTGCAGATTTGCTTGCAATGCCTGGTGCTCTTTGTCAGGAAGGTCAACACAAGGTGAATGTAAAGTGCAGGTTCCTCCGTGTCATTTTTGGGCCTGTTTCTTGTCCTGGGCTGGTCCTTGCTAGTAGCCTTAGGAGTTCTCTTGTTTACAGGAGTTTGAATGCCTCCTCTACTTCCCAGGATATAGACTTTCTTCCTGTTCTTGGTGTTCAGTTGCTGGACTTAAAGCAGATCAGCCTTTGCCCCAAGCCCTCTACCTCAGTTTGTTACACTGCTTCCATTGTCTCAAGTTGCTTTTTCCTGGAGGGCAGACTCTTGGAGGGGATGAGGCACCCGGGGAGAGGAGTTTCCCAAGCTAGTCTTTCCCAGTCTGTGCAAGTCCAGGGACCCACAAAGGGGACACCAGCTGGTTCCAAACTGCCCTAGAGAGGGGATGAGGGAGGGGCAAGGAAGGGCGTCAGGATCTTTCTCCATGACTTCCCAGGTTTCCCAAGCTGCACGTTCTTGACTCGGCCTCTGCCCCTGCCCAATAAATGCAGCCCTTCACCTGTCTTCTGCAGCTCTGAGGGAGGGTAAATGTCTTTAAGTCTCCTCCACTGCCTTTGTCTGGGGTGGTTTGGAACACTGGCTGCCCTCAGAGCTGGGCCTCCAGTGATCTGAACTAGCTCTTCCAAAGCAGTGATGGGCAATTGGCCTGTGTCCCCTTCCCTGCCCTGGTCTTGGGGCACTGGCTTTTTATGTCTCTGTCTGGACCAGCATGCTATGCCAGGGGCCAGACCCCACTGCTGCCAGCTGGGAGACTGGGGGGTGGGTGCTAGTCCGAGAGAGCAATTTACTGGTATTTATTGTAATTTACCAGCCTCTTTCTCTCACTCTTCCTTGGATGCTGTATGATGCTCTAGTGGACTCCTGCATTTCAAAATTGTTGATTGAGATAATTCCTGTCTATTTAATAGTTGTTCTAGTGGAGGGACTTGAGTCCTGGAGATTCCTATTCCATCTTCTCACAATCCTCCTGCTTACTCTCAATTTAGGCAAATATATTAGTCTTTCATTATTTGTGCTTGAGTTTTAATTTTTCTCTTCTCAGTTTCATTTTAAAAGCTTTCAAATTTTGTTTTTTATACTTAGTTTCATTAAACTACTTGCAGGTGATTTTTTTGGGTGTGATACAAGGTAAGAATCAAATTTTATTATTTTTTCCTATATGGATAAACAAGTTTTCCCAGCTCTCATTGGCTATTCCATTTTTTTTTTAAACTCCTTTTTATGTGTAAGTATGTGTAAGGCCTTCTTTCTCAATCTCAGTTTTCTACATCTGCCCATTATCTTTCTGTGCTCTCTATCCTAGTCTTTTTTTTTTTTTAAAGATTTATTTTATTTATTTATTTTTATTTATTCCCCTCCTTGCTGCTTGTGCTCGCTGTGTCTATTTTGCTGTGCGTTTTTCTGTGTCTACTTGTCTCTCTTTGTTGCATCATCTTGCTGCGCCAACTCACTGTGCTGCGCGGGCTGGCTTGCCTTCACCAGGAGGTCCTGGGAACCAAACCCAGGGCCTCCCATATTGTAAACGGGAGCCCAACCAGTTGAGCCACAGCCGCTTCCCATCTATCCTAGTCTTTTGACTTATTTTTCTATTTGTGTGCTTTTACTACTTTGCAATCGTAATTACTTAGCTTTATAAGCGGTCTTGAACTCTGGTAAGGCATGTCTTACCTCAGATTTGTTGAAAATTGTTGGTTACTCTTGACCCTTTGCGATTCCATTTTCCATTCCATTTCACATTCCATCTGAATTCTGTAGTAAGCTCTTCAACTTTCCTGAAGAACCCTCTTTGTCTTATAGAGATTATTTAGTGAAGGGGGGGAGTGCTGTCTCTGCGATATTGAGTTTGTTTGTGGGTGTTAGTGCTGTTTACCAGGTATTTCTGGTTTTCCCTCTTCTTGGCTCATGATAGAATTTTAGTGCCTGGGCTCTTTTTGGTTGGGGCTGGTGAAATATGATTGATTTCACCAGAGTTGAGAGCAGAAGGATTGGGGATATGGCACCAACCATTCAATGTTCCAAAGGGTGTCTCCTCCATCAGCCCGACTTATAGTGAGTTCTTCTGCTGACCTGTGATTGATATGCAGTGCACAAGAGAAATGAATGTTGCTTGCGTTTAAGCCTTGGGGATTTTGTGGTTGTTTATCACAGCATACTCCAACCTGTCTTGACTCACATGGAAATCCATGAATGTTATACTTCTCCATTTACTTAGAAGACCATTTATTTAGGTCTTCTCTTGTGAATTACAATTAAGGCAGTTTACTCATGAATCCATCTTGGCCTGTTGTTTTTCTTTGTGGGGAGGTTTTTAAATAACATTCAATGTCTGTGGTAGTTTAAAATTACTCATATCTGTTCTTTAAAGCAGAATTTATAATTGCAAGTTGTACCATTGCTATCTATTTTTGGGAGTAATAAACCCTTTAAAATTGTGACTTTTTACTAAGTTATACCTACGTCTGATGAACTCTTGTGTCTCTGAAGGACTGTCACCTGGGACTTTGTTTTCTGGCCTGGTTCATCTAAGTTTTCAGTTTTACTTTGGTGGCAGTAAATGGGGGCTATAAACAAATCTAGCATTGAATTCCTGCTTTGAGATGCTGCTAGTAATTGATAGTCTGCTCCCAGCTGATGGAAAGCGTACTCTCATATAGTCGATAGACTCCTAATTATTATTATTTTATTATTAGTATTATTTTATTGTTTATTATTTTATTATTTTTGTAGTAGTAGTAATCTTAACCTTTTTTAAAGGTTAAGATTAAAGGAATAATGTATTCAGGGAGAAAATAACATATATAATGTATAAACTGTTTTATAGTTTATAAACCTCTAAGAGCTGTAAAGCTTCATGTTAGCTATATGTAATGTATGTTTCACATGGATATGTCATCCTTACAACATCCTTGTGAAGCAGGCTTGTGCTCTTCTTTACAGATAAGGAAAATAATCTTGGTGAGGTTGTTTTCAGTTTATTAAATAAAACTCGTTAGTCATGGGTCTGACATGCAAGTCTAGGTCCATTGACTCCGTTATATCTCATAGATCCTCTGAGGGAATCATTAGTTGAGCTTTTACAAGGGTGTATTAATAATTATACAATTTATGAATAGTTACCCACTGAAAATTGTTTCTGGAGTATATGCTAAGGAGACATTTTATACTTTTTTAATGTATGTTTTTTAATATATGCCTATGTATATGCACACACAAAACCTAGATGCTGCCTTTGGCAGAAATTCCTCTTCATTGATTGATATGAAAGGATATTTTCCTAATTCACATGTGTAACTGAAGATTTGGAAAAAGTTGACCCTGTGTATTTGCATTTTTTTCAGTCAATAGGCGCTGGGTCAATGCTATGGGGGAAATAAAGGATAGAAGATTTGTTTTTCATTTGTTTTACTATATGGACTGTTGCTACTGTAAATTTGTATTCATCATTCTCAATTGGGTCCTTCGTGCTTTCTCCACATGGTAGTTTATCTTGCCAGCCAGCTCTCTTCTCTTTTTCACCCTGATTATCGCAAACTTTTTCTACTGTGCTTGCACCTCTGACCTATCCCCTGGCTCTCCAATTCTCAACAAATGACCTTGCCTTCTATTTTATACAAAGAGTGGAAGCCACAGAAAGGACTCCTTCTAAGCCTTCCATAAAATTTATAGCATTGCTTTTGTCAACACCAGATCTCCTGTTTACCTCCTGTTTTAATGGGAGGGATGTTCTTCGTCCTGTCTAAGGTAATTCTTTCATTTTTTTTTTTTAAAGATTTATTTATTTACTTGATCCATTTTAAACCCCCCCTTGCCCATTTGCTGTTTTGTGTCCATTCGCTGGGCAGTTCTCTGTGTCTGTTTCATCTCTTCTCATCCTCCTCCTCCAGTCTTCACCAGGATTTGATCCTGAAGACCTCCGATGTAGGAGAGAGGTGTTCTAGCCATCTGCGCCACCTCGGCTCCTGGTTTTCGGAGCTTTCGGAGCATCTCGTCTTGTCTCTCTCCTTTTACGTCATCATCTTGCTGCATGGCTCCCGGGACCTGGCGGCTCACCAGCACACAGAGCCTAGCAGCCCATGCGCCTTCTATATATATATTTTTATTTTACTGGGAGGTCCTGGGGATCTAACACAGGTCCCTCCATATGGCAGATGGACGCCCAACCATTTGAGCCACATCTGCCCCCTAAGGTAATTCTTTTAACCTTGTGCTGGATCCTACCCTTCCCTGATTCTCAGAGATTTTAGAGATTTTTCCATCCCTTTTCAATCTCTTTCTCTGCTGGCTTTTTCCTATTTAAATATGCTCAAATCTCTTATTTGAATGAAACAACTATTCTTTCCCCCATTTTTTCCATAACCAGCGTTCTCTAAAGAGTTGCCACTATCTGTATTCCCCACTTCTGTTTTTAATCTTTTGCCTTTCCCTAATAGCCAGTGATGTTGAACATTTTCTTTTTTTTTTTTTGCCATTTATATTTCTTTTTTAGAAAAATGTCTATTCAGGTCTTTTGACTATTTTTAAATTGGGCCATTTGTCCTTTTATTGTTGTTGTAGGATCTCTTTATATAGCATGGATATTAGACCCTTGTCAGATTTGTGGTTTCCAAATATTTTCTCCCCTTGAGTAGGCTACCTTTTTGCCTTTTTCACAAAGTCCTTTGAGGCACAGAAGTGTTTAATTTTGAGGAGGTCCCATTTATCTGTTTTTTCTTTTGTTGCTCATGCTTTGGGTGTAAGGTTTAAGAGACCCCTACCTACTACAAGGTCTTATAGATGTTTCCCTACGTTATCATCTACGAGTTTTATGGTACTGGCTTTTATGTTTAGGTCTTTGATTCATTTTGAGTTGATTGTTGTCTAGGCGATGAGAAAGAGGTCCTCTTTCTTTCTTTTGGTTGTAGATATCCAGTTCTCCCAGCACCATTTGTTGAAGAGACTGTTCTGTCCCAGAAAAGTGGACTTGATAGGCTTATAGAAAATGAGTTGACCACAGAGGTCAGGTCTATTTCTGAACTCTAAATTTGATTCCATTGATCAATGTATCTCTCTTTATGCCAATACTATGCTGTTTTGACCACTATAGCTTTATAATATACTTCAAGGTCAGGAAGTGTGAGTCTTCTGATATCATTCTTCTTTTTTAGGATGTTTTTGGCTATTTGGGACCCCTTTCCCCTCCAAATACATTTGGTAATTGACTTTTCTATTTTTGTAAAGTAGACTGTTGGAATTTTGATTGGTATTTCATTGAATCTATAAATCAATTTGGGTAGAGTTGACATCTTCACAATGTTTACTTTTCCAATCCATGAACACAGAATGCCCTTCCATTTCTTTAGGTCTTCCTTGATTTCTTTTAGCAGTGTTTTGCAGTTTTCTGAATACAGATCCTTTACATTCCCGGTTAAATTAATTCCTACATATTTGAGTCTTTTTGTTGCTATTATAAATGGAATTTTTTCTTGATTTTCTCAACTTGCTCATTACTACTGTATGGAAACACTACTGATTTTTGGGTGTTGATCTTGTATCCTACCACTTTGCTGAACTAATTTATTAGCCCTAATAGCTTTCTTGTAGATATTTAGGGATTTTCTAAATAATAGGATCTTGTCACCCATGAATAGTGAGAGTTTTACTTCCTCTTTTCCAATTTGGATCCCTTTTATTTATTTTTTCTTGCCTAATTGCTCTAGATAGAACTTTTAGCACAACGTTGAATAACAGTGATGACTTTGGGCATCTTTGTCTTGTTTCTGATCTTAGAGGGAAAGCTTTCAACCTCTCCCCATTGAATATGATGTTGCCCTTTATTATGTTGAGGAACTTTCCTTCTATACCTATCTTTTGAAGTGTTTTTATCAAGAAAAGATGCTGGATTTTGTCAAATGCCTTTTCCGCATCATTTGAGATGATGATGTGTTTTTTTCCCTTTAAGTTGTTAATGTGCTATATTAGGTTAATTGATTTTCTTATGATGAACCGCCCTTGCATACTAGGAATAAAACCCATTTGATCATGATATGTAATTGTATGTATATACAGTTGGATTCGATTTACAAGTGTTGCTGGATTTTTTTCTAGGTTCTTGGCTAAGCTACAAGAAATGAATTTTGAGAGCATGCCAGGTTAGTTAGGCCAGTAATTTATTAAGGAATGGTGAGAAGAGAAATGGAAGAAAATAACAGATCATGGGTCCCAGGCAGAGAGGAAGGGGCTGAAGAGTGATAAAGAGGGCCAATTTACAGACTACAGTTCCCCATTATAGATGATAAATACACAGGTTTACTTGCGTATTGATCTAGGCAGGGGCGAAGAAGGCCAGAATAGGGGTCAAAAGGCAAGAGAGGGCAAAAGGCCTTTACACTTGCTTTTTGAACCATAAATTATTCTGCCCCTTTGCTAATGGCATGGGAGGAGTTCCACCTGTTTGCTGTTTTGATTGATTACCCCACCCATCAGTCCCCCATGAGGGCCCAATGATAAGTTCCCTGGAGAGTATCTGGGGCTTCTGCTGGCTTCTGGAGGAAGTTCATTCCAAATGGGAGTTCTTGTGAGGGTCTTCCAGCAGCTGTCTTGGGGGTATTGATATCCATGCAGACTTAGGTTCCAGATCTGTCTATTGATTCCCTATCTAGCCTGCTTCACAAGTATTTTGTTGAGAATTTTTGCATCTACGATCATTAGCGAGATTGGTCTGTGATTTTCTTGTAGTGTCTTTATCTGGCTTTGGTTTTTAGGGTGATGTTAGCTTCATAAAATGTGTTGGGTAATTTTCCCTCCTTTTTTTGGAAGAGTTTAAACAGGGTTGATGTTAATTCTTTGAGAAATGTTTTATGAAGCCATCTATCTGGTCCTGGACTTTATTGGAAAATTTTGATGACTTATTCAATCTCTTTCCTTGTGATTGGTTTGTTGAGTTCCTGTATTTCTTGTACAGTCAGTGTAGGTTGTTTGGGCATTTCTAGGAATTGGTACATTTCATCTAGGTTGTCTAATTTGTTGGCATACAGTGTCTCATAATATCCTCTTATGATCCTTTTTATTTTTGTGGGGTCAATCTTAATGTCCCCCCTTTAATTCCTGATTTTACTTATTTGCATCTTCTCTCTTTTTTTCTTTGTTAGTTTTGCTGAGGGTTTGTCCGTTTTATTTATTTTCTCAAAGATCCAGCTTTTGGTTTTGTTGATTTAATCTCTTTTTTTTTCTCAATTTCATTTATTTCTTCTCTAATTTTTATTTCTTTTTTTCTGCTTTCTTTGGGATTGGTTTGCTGCTCTTTTTCTCGTTTCTCCAGATATTCACTTAGAGCTTTGATTTTAGCTCTTTTTT
>JAQZBX010015101.1:0-37898 GCA_029593785.1 Cabassous unicinctus
GAAGGAAAGGAGGAAAGAAAGAAATGAAGGAGAGAAAGAAGGAGGGAAGGAAGGAAGGAAGGAAGGAAGGAAGGAAGAAGGAAAGGAGGAAAGAAAGAAATGAAGGAGAGAAAGAAGGAGGGAAGGAAGGAAGGAAGGAAGGAGAGAGTTAATTTATGGTTCACACAATTGCATGGATGAATCTCAAAAAAACATGCTGGATATCCTCTATTAATCCATTTTTTATGAAATTATAAAAAAGCAAACTAATATATGGTGGAAAAATGGAACAGTGGTTTATTCTATGTTTAGGGGTGAAGAATGTGATTGAGGGAAACTTCTGGAATGTTGATAATATTCTGTATTTTGACATGAGATTATACAGGTGTATGTATTTGCCAGAACTTGTGTAAATGAACACTTAAGTTTGTGCATTTCATTGCATTTCAGATTTACTTCTAAGGAAAAAATGCTTATAAACAATATCAAACTCTAGTTAATGATATGTATACTGAAATATTTGGGAAGAAGTGAACTGAAGTCTATATTTTTTGAAATGCTAAGCAGAGTAAGATAAATGATGGTTGAATGAATAAGTGGATGGGTGGATGGATAGTTATAGATAGGTAGATAGGTAGATAGATGTAAAATATAAAGTTTAATAATAACACATGATTGTAGATCTAAGTAGTGGGCATAAAAGTACCTACTTTAAAAGTATTTCAACTTTAATGTAAGCTTAATAATTTTAATAGTAATTTTCTCAGGATGTAAACTAAGTATAACAAATATAAATCATAATCAAAGATACTATTAGGCAATAACAAATGGTTTAAATTTTATTCTGAATAAAATGGGATTTTCCCCCTCCATTTTCTGTTAGAGGAATCACCCAGTCTTTAAAACTCGCCCCCCCCACCGTTAATTCATCTGAATATATCACATGTATGTGTTTGCATGTATGTGCTTGTGTGTGTGTGTGTAAAAATGTGTGTGCCATTCTTCTAGGGTATGACAGTTTTATGGCATTGTTTGCTAAAGAACCTTTTTGTTGTTGTTGTTAATGCTTGTACTTAAGAAATGGATTTCAAATAGTAGAAATAAAATATAAATGCCTGGCAGATATTACATTTTTAAGTAATTTTTTTTTCCTCTCCCAATCTTTTCAAATAACAGATGACTGATTTGTTCCTGTAAGATTATGCATAGTCAGTTCTAACATAGCAATACTATAAAAATCTTTTTTGCATTGTATTACATTACAACATTATTCAAATAATATTAGGGATCTCTTTTTTGTGTGATAGCTATCTTTCAGGCTATCTAAATATTTAGTATAGCTATATGCTATTTGTGGTTGATAGTATAGTACAACAGCGGATTTAGTAAAATTGCCAGCTTTGTATTTCAATGGCTCTTCTTGCCCATTTAGTAATTTACTTGAGATTGCTGTATATTCCCAGACACGGTGAATCATCATTTTCATGCCTGCTTGGGTTGAATAATGGGAGTTATAGCATCCAAAAGCCTAAGCAAAGGTTAGCATTGATTAAGGTTTACTGTAGCTGTGAAACGAGTCAGGAAGAGAATTGAGAAATTCTACCAAAAGTCAGAATTTATTTTCCTTAATGTCATGAAAGGTGGTTAGCTCATTTTTTTATCAGTTCAGTCTCTGTTCTCCAATTTAGGGAAGAATACAGGGGTGAGTAAAAGTTCTCTCTTATTCTGCTATATCCTTCCATGCATTTGTAAAACAGCAGAATCTGCAGATTGCAGGAATAATATCAAACGCAATGAAGCTGCAGTTATTAGAAATTCTCTCCGTGCCCCTGAGATTTTGGTAAATGGTCATCTCCTATCATGTTTCCAATATTGTAAGAAGATATTCATTTCCTTCTTTTTTCTAATATTTTCATCTTTATAAAGATTGGCGATGCTAGCTGTTATCAGGCAATCTAGAGTCTAAAACCCTTGAATTCTATGATTAATTTATATAAATGATTAATAATTTCATAAAAATGCCAACCTTGCACAAATTCAATATAAGAATGAAAATATGCTGATATTGGTTTGAGTAAAAAATAAAAAAACTATTTATAAAGCACCATGTCATTTTTATACTTTTTGGTCAAGGTAAGAAATATCCATTTTTATTGAAAATTTCACTTTGTAATTAATGTAAGGTTTTCTAATTATTTGAGGTGACAGAATTTTTCAACTTCATAAAAGGATATTTTTAAAGATATTTGTAAGTGCTATTTTGTAAAATTTTAGGAGAATATATTGAACAGAAAACGTAGCTTCGTTATGATGTAGCTTTCATTTATTTGGATGTGCATTTCCATAATTTAGAATACTTCGTGTTAGACAATCAAACCCTTCTTTCAGAATTTCTTTTGATATGCAAGTTCAGACTGACAGTCCAAAGAAATGAAATGTGAATATGTTTCTAAATCCCTTATAAAAAGAAATCTGTTGCCACTAAATTATATTCTAAAAAATGCAGAACTTCTTCAATTATGTTGCTGAATTTGGTAGGTAGTTTAACTACCTAGTCCTTGACACTCTAATTTGCATATAATGACAATTGTTTCATATCTCACTACAATACTTTGGGTTTACATTAACCACAAAAAACCTTTTTCCAACTAATACAAAGTTTTGAATATATGCATTTCCTTATTCACATTCACAAATTTCTTCTGAAGTATAGAATATATTAATGCTATCACCAATTTACAAAATTTGAGATGGAGATATAGGGAGATAAATAATATTCATGCAAAATGAATCAACCATTATAAAAGCATTGGATTTCAATTTTAAGACTCCAAAATTTTTGAAATTTATAGTGTAATAATAAAATATGTATAATACAAATATACCCAGAACTTGCCCAGATCTTGTGTTTACAAAGGCTGATAAAATCTAAGTCTGAATAATAAGTCATAGGTAGCCCCTATCTGTTAAAACTTATTAGTTCCAGGACAGTTGCTCAAATTTTTTCTTGAAGGCCTAGACTTGCATCATTTTTAATTAAAAAAAGAAGATTTTGTAAATATTGTTTTCAGGTATTAAACTAAGCACATCATGTTTTCAAATTTTCCCTCTTATGAGCATATTTAAATGATAGAAGAAATTTATGAATAACAATAAATTAATAGCAGTGTTGGGAGACTAGAATATAAAAAATAAATTGAGAACCAGAGCAGTGAGACAATATTATATAAAAAAGGATATGTGTTCAAATTTAAGTGGAATTAAAATGGATCTGATTAATCTGAAAGACCATTTAAGTGAAATATGTATCTTTAGAGAATGAGATTTTTTACCACAAGAATTCCTGAAAAATTCTTAAGATGAGTAGTGTTAATAGCTAGGAATAGAGAAATCAATGAGTAAAATAACATTAATAATAATCATTAACTGGAACAAGTTGAGACTGTGTTGATATTTATGTGAGGTATTTATAAGTGAGATTTTTCCCTTGGAGATTCACAAGTGAAAAATAGCATAGCATGTAAAGAAAAGGAGTTGTAATGAAACAAAGGTGACTATAAAGAATAATTTAAAAAATATAATAGTGTATTTATATATATGGCATTTTGCTTTTCCTATTAGGTTAGATTACTTGCTTAGGAGATAGACATTTATCAGACGCATACTTTTTTAACAAATCAATTTTATTGGTACGTATTAATAAAGCATACGTCCATCCAAAGTGTACTATCTGTGGTATTCGGGATAGTCACATAGGTGTGCATTCATCACTTCAGTCATTTTTAGAGCATTTTCATTGTTCTAATAATAATAATAAACAAAAAAGAAACAAACAAAACTCATTACCTCTCAGTCTTTCTATGCTTACCCTACCCTGAATAGCTGCTATTTTGTTACCTTCTCTCTGGTATATTTGTATTTGTATTTATATTTTGTAAAAAAAAAAAAGTATTATATATGCAATATGATCCATATTTGAATTTTACATAAGGTTTCACTATGTTATACAGTCCGATGTTTCATTTTTTACCTAGCCTTCTAGTAATATACATGACCTTAGACTTACCCTTTTAACCACTGTCATTAACCCATATGATAGCTCTGCTAGTTACAAACACTATGACATACTTTCACCATTTCCATTCATTTCCAAAGATTTACAAAAAACCCTTTCACCAATAAACCCTCAGCTTTCCATTCTCTAACCTCATTCTATTTTCTGGTAACCTATATTTTAACTATTAACTCCATAAGTTTACATAATATATTCAATTCATAATGGTACAATCATACTGTATTTGTCCTTTTGTGTCTGGCTTGCTTCAATCAACATAATGTCCTCCAGTTTCATCCATGTTGTCATATGCTTCATGACTTCATTTCCTCTTACAGCTGCATAATATTCCATCATGTGAAAGCATCAGAACTTTTTATCCATTCATGGGTTGAGAGACACCTGGGTTGTTTCAAACTTTTGACAATCATGAATAATGCCGCCATGAACATTGGTGTGCAGATATCTATTTCTCTCTCTACTCTCAGTTCTTCTGAGCATATACCCAGAAATAGTATTGCTGGGTCACATGGCAAGTCTATATTCAACTGCCTTAGGAACTTCCAAACAGTCCTCCACAGTGGCTGTACCATTCTACATTCCAACCAACAGTGAATAAGCATTCCTATCCCTCCAATCCTCTCCAACATTTACAGTTCTCTGACTTTTTAATAGTGGCCAGTCTAATATGTGTGAAATGATTTCTCATTGTAGTTTCGACATGAATTCCCCTAATCACTGGTGATGTTGAACATTTTTTCATGTGTTTCTTCACCATTTGTATTTCTTCTTTGGACAATTGTCTTTTCAAAGCTTTTACCCATTTTTTAAATTAGGTAGTTTGTCTTTTTATTGTTGACTTGTATGATCTCTATATGCATGAATATTAAACTCTTGTCAGATATATGATTGCCAAATATTTTCTCCCATGGAGTCAGTTGCCTTTTCACTCTTTTAACAAAGTATTTTGAGATGCAAAAGTGTTTAATTTTGAGGAAGACTCATTTATTTTTGCTTTTGTTGCTTGTGCTTTGGGTGTAAGGTTTAAGAAACTACTACCTCCAAAACATCTTGAAGTTATTTTCCTACATTTTCTTCTAGGAGCTTTATGGTTGTTGCTTTTCTATTTAGGTCCTTGATTCATTTTGAGTTAATTTTTGTATAAGGTGTGAGATAGGGGTTCTCTTTCTTTCTTTTGGATATAGCTATCCAGTTTTCAGGGCACCATTTGTTGAATAGACTGTTCTGGCCCAACTGGGAGGGTTTGACAGCCTCATCAAAAATCACTTGACTGTAGATGTGAGGGTCTATTTCTGAGTCATCAGTTTGGTTCCATGGGTCAATTTGCCTGTCTTTATGCCAGTACTGTGCTGTTTTTACCACTGTAGTTTAATAATATGCTTTAAAGACAGGAAGTGAGAGTCCTCCAACCTATTTTTTCTTTTTAAAGATATTTTTGGCTATTTGGGGCCCCTTACCCTTCCAAATAACTTTGATAATTGGCTTTTCCATTTCTACAAAAAGGGCTGTTGGGATTTTTATTGGGATTGTGTTGAATCTGTCAATCAATTAGCGTAGAATTGTTATTTTAACAATATTTAGTCTTCCAATTGTTGAACATATAATGTCTTTCCATTTATTTAAGTCTTACTTGCTTTTTCTTGGCAATGTATTGTTGTTTTCTGAATACAAGTTCTTTATGTCCTTGATTAAGTTTATTCCTAAATATTTGATTCTTTCAATCACTATTATAACTGGAATCTTTTTTCTCATTTCCTCCTCGGAGTGTAGTATATAGAAACACTATTGATTTTTGTGTATTAGTTGTGTATCCCACCACCTTACTAAACTAGTCTATTTGTTCTAGTAGCTTTTGTAGATTTTCCAGAATTTTCTAGATATAGGTCATATTATCAGTGAATATTGCAAGTTTTACTTTTTCTTTTCCTATTTGGGTGCCTTTTATTTCTTTATTAGCCTAATTGTTCTGTCCCTATATTGAATAACAGTGGTGACAGTAAGCATCCTTGTCTTGTTCCCGATCTCACTGCAAAAGTTTTCAGTCACTCACCATTGTGTACAATGCTAGCTGTACATTTTTCATATATGCAATTTATCATATTGAGAAAGCTTCCTTCTAGTCCTACCTTTTGGAGTATTTTTAGCAAGAAAGGGTGTTGTATTCTGTAAAATGCTGTTTCTGCATCAATCAATAGGATCTTCTTCAATTTATCATTGTGGTTTATTACACTAATTGATTTTCTTGTGTTGAACCACCTTCGCATACCTGAGATAAAATCCACTTGACCATGGTGTATAATTCTTTTAATGTGTTCTTGGATTCAGTTTGCAGGTATTTTGTTGAAGAGTTTTACTTCTATATTCATTAGAGATACTGGTTTGTCATTTTATTTATTTATTTATTTATTTATTTATTTTTAGTATTTTTATCTGATATTATCATAAGGGCAATGTTGGCTTAATAGAATGAGGAGCTTGGTAGCATTTTTTCCTGTTCAATTTTTTGGAAGAGCTTGAGCAAGATTGGTTTTAGATTGTATTTGAATGATTTGTAGAATTAACCTGTGCAGCTATCTGTTCCTGGGCTTTTCATCTTTGGGAGGTTTTCGATGACAGTTTCAATCTCTTCACTTGTGATTGGTTTGTTGAGGTCTTCCATTCCTTCTAGGGTCAGTGTAGGTGGATTTGTGTTTCTAGGAATTTGTCCATCTTTTCTACATTGTCTAGTTTTTTGGCATATACTTGTTCATAGTATCCTCTTATGAACTTTTTTTTTGTGGGGCCAGTGGTAATGTCCTCCATCACATTTCTGCTTTTATTTATGTATGTCCTCTCTTTTTTGTCAGTCTAGCTAAGGGTTTTTATTTTATTTTATTTTTATTTTGTTGATCTTCTCAAAGAACCAAATTTTTTTTGAAGCTCTCTGTTGCTTTTATTTGTTCTCAATTTCATTTATTTCTGCTCATATCTTTACTATTCCATTCCTTTGGCTTGGTTTGGGATTAGTTTGTTGTTCTTTTTCTCAATCTTCCAGGTGTGCAGTTAGTTCTTCAATTTTACCTCTTTCTTCTTTTGTAATGTAAACATTGAGGGCTATAAACTTCCCTCTCATATCTCTTGATATGTTGTGTTCTCCTTTTCATTCATCTCAAGATATTTGCTGAATTCTGTTGGAATTTCTTCTTTGATCCACTAATTAAGAATGTTGTTTAATCTCCATACATTTATGAATTTTCCCTTTTTCCATCCATTATTGTTTCCCAGCTTTATTCCATTATGATCAGAGAAAAGGTTTTGTATAATTTCAAGCTTTTAAAATTTATTGAGACTTATCTTGTGACCCACCACATAGTCTATCTTGGAGAAGGATCATGGCAACCTGAAAAGAAAGTATATCCTGCTGTTTTGGGGTGCAATGCTCTATAGATGTCTGTCAGGTCTAGTTTATTTATCATATTATTCAAGTTCTCTATTTCTTTATTTATCCTTTGTCCAGATGTTCTATCCAATACTCAGAGTGGTGTATTGAGGTGTCCAACTATTATTGTTGTATCTATTTCTCCCTTCAGTTTTTCCAGTGTGTGCCTCATGGAGCTTGGGGTACTCTGGTTAGGTGCATTCATGTTTAGTATAGTAATTTCTTCCTGGTGAATTGCCCCTTTCATTACTATATAATGACCTTCATCCCTTATAACAGTTTTGCATTTAAAATCTATTTTGTCTGATATTAGTATGACTTCTCTCAGTCTTTTTTCATTACTGTTTGCATAATCGTGTCCTTATATCTGAGGTTAGTCTTTTGTAGACTTTTGTGGACAGCATATAGATGGCTTATATTTTTTATCCTTTCTATCAGTCTATGTATTTGATTGGGGAGTTCAAGCAACTAACATTCAAATTTTTAATGTAAAGCCACTGCTTACTCCATCAATTTTGGCTTTTGGCTTTCTGTTGTCAGATCTTACTAGCATCTTCTTTTTACCCTTTAATTTACCCTTCTTAATAATCTTCAGCTCTACACTCTTCTCCAAGTATTTCATCCTTGTTTTATTTTAAGGCCGCAGCAGTTCCTTTAGCTCTCTTGTTATTCTGGTCTTTTGGTAACATGTTCTATCAGTTTTTGTTTGTCTGTGAAGACTTTGAACTCACCCTCATTTTTGAAAAACCTTTTTGCTGGATACAGAATTCTTGGCTGGCAGTTTTTCTCTTTCAGTACCTTAAATACATCATACCGCTTTCTTCTTGTCTCCACGGTTTCTGATGAGAGGTTGGCACTTAATCTTATTGAGGTTCCCTTGTATGTGAGGTTTTGCTTTTCTCTTGCTACTTTCAGAATCCTTTCTTTATCTTTGATATTTATCATTCTGAATAGTATGTGTCTCAGGGACAGTCTATTCAGATTCATTTTGTTTGGGGTGTATTGTCCTTCTTGGATTTTGATGTTTATGTCTTTCATAAGGGTTTTTGGTCATTATTTCCTCAAATATTCTTTCTGCTTCTTTTCCATTCTCATTTCCTTCTAGGATACCAATAATATGTGTGCTTGTGCATTTCACATTTTCATGCAATTTCCTGAGACCCTGTTCCATGTTTTCCATTCTCTTTTCTTTCTTTCCTCCTGTCTTTTCCAGTTCAGATGTTCTGTGTTCAAAATCACTAATCCGTTCTTTGAGCAATTCAAATCTGCTCTTATGTGCCTCTAATGTATTTTTAATCTCATCCATTGTTTCCTTCATTCCTATAAGGTCTGTTACTTTTCTTTGCAGGCTTTTAAATTGTTCTTTATGCTCTCCCAGTATATTCTTAATATGCTTTATCTCTTTAGTCATATTTTCTTTCATTTCTTTGGGTTTATTTAGGAGATTTGTGTGTTTATCATTGATTAGTTCTCTTAAATCCTGTGTCTCTTTAGGATATTTGGTGTATTCGTTTTGCTGGGCCATGCCTTCCTGTTTCCTAGTATGGCTTGCAATTATTTGGTTGATGTCTAAGCATCTGAATATGTTGTTGAATTTATTCTGATGGCCATTTTCTCTCTCTTGCCTATTTTTTTCCCACAAGTCTTTTTTTTTAATATTTGGTTCAACATATTCTAAGTCTTTAAAATATCTAAGCCTAATTTACCATAATCGGGCCAGGTACTCACTAATGGGGCACAGATTTTCTTCCAGAAGTTGGATTAAGAGAGACTAAAAGCAGTTTTTCTCTGCAAATTCAAGATCATGTAGCAGACGGCACTTGTCAGCACCACTTTCCATGGAAATGTTTCTTTCAATCTCCACTTTCCTGTGTTTTGGTCTGGCCATGGCTGTGATTCAAAGTGGGCTCTGCTGACCAAATTCACTGAGGAGAAGCCCCCCAACACCCCTCCTTTTTCCTTTGTTAAAGCTGGTAGTGAGGAAGATGTCTGTTCCTTTCACCATTGGCTGCCGTGAGCCAGGGGTTTTCCTCCAGCTTAATATCTTGGGGTTTGGGGAGGGGAGACCTTCTTCACTGCGGTTTAGTAATTCAAGTTTGTTGTTTTGGGTTCTTTTTCTCTCTGTTCTGCACCCTCCTGGGAGTTGTATAACACTGTCCTTGTATGCTCAACTCCAAAGCAGGTCCCTCATACACCTTTTGGCCCTTTCTCCATTGTTTATGTGAAAGAGTTGAGCCCTGACTGTCTGCTCTGATGCCATCTTCCCAGAGTTCCTCAGATGCATACAATTTTAATCAATTTAATTTTATAAGAAAAAAATATTACAAGTAATTTGTGTAAGCCATTAGATATTAGAAATTTTAGGAACTGTGACAAGGATAGAAAATCATATCAACACATAAGAAGCAGGTAGAAGGGAAATAAAACAGTGCATTACTTAGTGGCCACTGATCATTATCACATATAGTTGTTTTAGCAATTAACCTTGGCAACCCTGACTACACTTACCCACTGTTTATTATCTTAACTGCTAAATAAAATACCATACAATAGGTTGGCTTAGAAAATCAGAATTTATTGGCTATTGATTTTGAAGCTAGGGGTCCAAAATCAAGGCTTCAGCAAGGTGATGCTGTCTCCCTGATGACTGTGGCATTCTGTGACTTGCTGCCAGTGATCATTGATCCTTGGCTTTTCTTTCACATGGCAATGCATAAGGCAGTGTCTTCTCCTTTCGCTTCCATGTTCTGTTGACTTCCAGCTTCTAGTTGTTTTGTGTAACTTCTCTTTCTGGGTCCAGTTTCCTTTGCATATAAATATGCATATAAATACTTCAGCCTTAAAGGATAAAGGCCCATGCTCATTCAGTTTGGACACACCTTAACTAATAACATCTTTAAAGGTTCTATTTACAAATGGGTTCACACCCACAGGACCAGGGGTTAGAACATAAGTATGCCTTTTGTGGGGCACATGATTTAATATCCAACATAGACTTTTTTTTTTTAATTCAGAAAAGAGGATCTATCAAGAAGAAAATTGTAAAAGGCATCAATATTTCCAATGCATTAGACAAAGACACATAGGTGGGTCAGTGACAAAGAGGGTTATGAGTTGTGTATCCAGATGCTGATTCATGGTGATTTATAAGTAGAAACTGCAGAACTATAATTTCAAGAAAGTGGCTGCAAATGAGACAGGACCAGACCAGATGGTACTGTCATTATTTTGATGGGCTCTGAACATTTTTTCTTTTCTTTGCCTCAGGGTTATCAGGCACTGACTCAGTCTTTGCAATCTGAAGTAACTAATAGATTTAGCCAGGCATCAGACCTGACCCAAGAATTAGAATACTCAAATGAAGATGATTAAAATATCTCTAAATAACCATAATATTACCTGAGCCAAGCACCTGCCCCTTGGCCATTTAGCTATTCTACCTTTTGTTCCCATTCAGGCTGTTCTCACAACTTGATGGTTCTACTTATTTTCTCCTTTGGTGAGCTAAATTCAGAATCTGTGCCATAGCTTTAATTTAGAATTACTTTATGAACATTTGATTGGTAGCAATTCCTTGGCTATGTTATTTTCAGTTTGGGCTATTTATTTTAGTGAAGGCTATTTTCAAACACCCTGAGTTTATATTCAGAGGGGATACTACCATTCACATATGTCTAAAATAAAGACAATGAAGTGACTGAAACAAGAAAAACTGTAGTTTTTTTCTTTTCTTTCTTTTTCTTTCTTTCTTTCTTTCTCTCTCTCTCTTTCTTTTTCTCCCTTTTTTTCTTTCTTTCCTCTCTCCCTTCCTCCCTCCCTCCCTCCCTCTCTCTCTCTTTCTTTCTTTTCTTTCTCTCTCTTTCTTTCTTTTTCTTTCTTTCTCTTTCTTTCAGTAAGTCACTTTTATTCTCAGTGTCATAGTTAAAATTTTGGTCAAAACTATATTCCTAAGTAATTGCAATACAATAAACAAAATAAAAAAATAGTGATTAAAAGTTTTCATGTCCTTTGAATAAATTCTTTAAGTGGGTTTTCTGAGTCCTGTGATAAGTGTACATTTAAACTTACAATGAAAATAACACATTTTATCCAAGCGTCTAAATTATTTTACATTCCCTCCAGCTATTTATAAGGATTCAATTGTCCTGCATATACGACAACACTTAGTATTCTCCGATGATCTTATTATATCAATAAAATGTATGGTGATATGTCATTTTTCTTTTCATGTATAAATCAAATTAAGGGTTGTGAATCATGATATCAAATGGCTTTTAGTGAACTTACTTGCCATCAATACTACCTCTTTTGTTAAGTATCTGTTCAGTATTTAACATATTTTTCTCAGAGGTTACTTATTTTCCTACTATTGTGTATTAGAGTTTTTGCATATTCAGGATGCAAGTGCTTTATAAGATATATGTTTTGCAAATTTTTTCCTAGTTGAAGGTTTACAGAAGTTTTAATTTTTATGAAGTCCATCTTATTAAATTTTTATTTTATAGACCATGATTTTAGTTTCATATACAAGAAAAATTTGCCTAATCAAAAAAGTCTCAAATATCTTCTTATAATCTATCTTCTAGAAGTTTTGTAGCTTTAGACTTTATATTTTGGTCAGTGAATGTGACAGTTTGAAGTTTTGTCAATCCCAGAAAAGATCATGTTCTTTGAAATAATCCATTCCTGTGGGTATGAGACACTTTGATTACATTAGTGTCAGTTAAGCAACCTTGATTAGACCACTTTTCATTAGATCACTTTAGGGCCTTTTATTGGACTATGCCAGTGACTCATGACCCAGATTAATTTCCATCCTCTTGCTAGTGCCTTACATAAACTGAGAACTGAAAGCAGAAACACAGAGAAAAAGACAACTTCCATTCTTACCCTGCCATATGAAATAGGACTCCAAGATCAGCAACAGCTGAGAAAGAGGTTAGGCGAAACCCTGACAGACTGAGAGAGAGAAATCAGAGGCTGGAATCAGCAGAGTAATCGGAAGCAAAGAGAAAGGAGAGACCAGCCATGTACCTGATCACCTGCAGCAAAGCCCAGGGAGAAAGCAGCCTGGAGGACAAGCAGGAAAGCCAGATGGAGAGTTCCCATTTTGCCTTGCCATGTGACAGGAGACCAGGATCTGCCTGCAACCAATTTAGTGAGGCAGCACCTCTGATGATGCCTTGATTTGGATATTTTCACAGCCTTGGAACTGTAACCTCTTACCTTAATCAATTTCCTTTACAAAAGCCATACCATTTCTGATATTTTGCATTGGCAGGCTTAGCAAACTAAAACATCGATCCTATAAGCAATATGTTTCAATATTTTCTGAAAACATATATCCAATAATTCCAGCACTGTTTGTTAAAAAGATCATTCATTTTCCACTGAATTGTTTTGGCAATTTTGTGGGAAATTGACCATATTCTTGCAGATCATTTTCTGGACTCCCTTTTCTGTTTCACTAATCTGTGTGTCTAATCTATGTGTCTCCTCCCCCTCCACCTCCTCCTCCTCCTCCTCCTCCTCCTCCTCCTCCTCCTCCTCCCTGGTTCTGTTTCTGTTTCATATTTTGTTTTCAGTATATGGATCTTGCACATTTTAGGTTAGATATTATAGCTATGGAGCACATGTTTTGATAGCTATTTAACTTGGTACTCTCTATTGCAATATGCAAAAATAAAATTGAATTTTATATGAACATTATATCCTGTGAAATTGTTAAATGTGCTTGTAAGTTCTAGTAGCATTTTTGTATATTGTTTGGATTTTCTGCAGAGACAGTCATGGCACATGTAAATAGTGAGGTTTTGTTTTTTTTTTTCCTTTAAAATCATTATGCTTTTATTTTACTATCTAGGAATTCCAATATTGTAATGGTTAGGAGTTGTATAGAAGTGATTCTAGTTCTTGCTTAGTTCTCAATCTTTGGTGAAAGAATTCAGTATTTCATTTTTAACATATTCATATTACCTATAGTTTTTTTGTTGTTTGGTCATGCGTTTTATTTTTGCTTTTTTTACTGTTGTTTTATTTTTAGGTAGATATGTTTTGTTTGTTTGTTTGTTTGTTTGTTTTTTGAGGTACCAAGGCCAGGGATTGAACCTGGGACTTTGTATGTAGAAAGTCTGCATGCAACCACTGAGTCTTATTGGCTTCCCTGAGTTGTTTTTTTGTTTGTTTGTTTGTTTGCTTGTTGTTTGTTTTTGTTTTTAGAAGGTACTTGGGACTGAACCCGGGACCTCCCATGTAGGAAGCAGGCACTCAACCACTTGAGCCATATCTGCTCCCCAGCTCTGCTTTTGTAGTAAGAGAGGTTTTTATCTATTCCTGGGTTTCAGAGAGTTTTTAATAGGAATATTTGTTACTTTTTCTACTTTTTTCATCTACTGAGATGCTCTTATCTTTTGCCTCTTTATAGTATTTATATGGTAAATGATTTGGTTTAATTTTTGTGTTTTGAACCAGCCTTGCATTCCCAAGACTAATTCAACTTAGTTATATAATGTGAGATTAAACGGGAAATATTTTGTTAAGAATATTTGCATCAATATATATGAAAGCTATTAATCTATTTTTTCTCTTATAATGCCTGGCTTGTCTGGTTTAGTATCTGGGTAATCCTGGCCTCATAAAATATGTTTGGTAGTGACTCTTTACCTTTTACTCTTTGGAAGGGTTTCTGTGAAATTAGTATTAATTCTTCTGTTAATATTTAGTAGAATTTACCAATGAAGCCATTTTTGGAGTTTGCTCCATTGTAAAATTGTTTTAAATGTATTTACTTTATTTAATAAATATCAGATTATATAGGATACCTTTTGTTCTTGAGTGAGCTTAGTAATTTTAGCCTTTGAAGGAATCTGTCCATTCCATCTGTTTTAGAATTTATGGATATAAAGTTGTCCCTAATAATCACCAAATGTGCTTTTTAAAATATACTTTTATTAGAGAAGTTTTGAACTTACAAAACAATCATGTACATGTGTGGAATTCCCATACAACACCCCTCCACCAACACACTACACTGTTTTGGAACATTTATTACAAATTATGAGATAATATCATTGCACTATTACTACTAACTATGTTCTATAGATACACTTGGTATATTTTTCCATACTCCTTTATAATTAACACAGTACATCTTTGACGTTGATGCTAGGAAATTACAGTATTGCTGTTAACTATAGACCATAGATTACATTGATTGTGTTAATGTCTAGGGACTGAATAACATAGTGAATCCAGAGGTGGATGCGAATTGCAGCTAATAGTACAAATTCAAGAATGTCCTTCTATGGACTTGAACAAATATACATCATGGTCCATAGCTATTAAATGGTCAATACATCTGGAAGATAAACAAATTACAAAATAAGCACACCTAATAAGAAAGCCTCAAAATACTTGAAGAAAACTGAGAGAATTGAAAAGAAAAATAGACAATTCAATAATAATAGTTAAAGATTTAAAAAAATCCACTTCCAATAATTTGTAAAACTTGACAGAAAATTACTAAGTACATAGAAAATTTGGAAAACACTATCAATCATACTTGACTTGTCATCTATGGAGTTCACTATGCAATTAATACACAATGCATCACTCTTCCATAGCTAGAATAATAATAAGTCAACTTTAGTCCATAGTTATATTCACTATTTTTGTTTGTTCATTCCTCAATCTTGAGGATTTGGGGATGGTGATGTTCACTCTATTTCTTATTGAGAGGGTGGCTTCATTCCCATGGTACAGATAGATAGAACTATCTTGTTTGCAATTGTAGATATTCTCTTTTTTGGGGGGATACGTGTTGTCCATCACCAGTCTTTTGTTAGTTTTCATGGGCAGGTACAATGAACTGCAGAGTAGGTGTTGTAACTCTGCTGATATTCAGGGCACAACCAGCATATGAAAAGACTGAAGTTTCAAGTCTCTGGGACATATATTTAAGAAGTATATTACTAATTATAGGTTCAAATAAAAAGGGCAGAAGAACCATATATAAGGAAATTATAAATGACTCTAACTCTATTACATTGGGGAGCATATATTCCAAATGAGGCCCACTGAAAAGGTGCCACAATCCTGAGACTCTCTGCCCTGCATATAGTGTCTAGATGTCTCTAGAGCCTTGAACAGCCCTGCTGTTTGAGGCACTATGTACTGAGGCAGTCAATGAGATCCTGCTGAGACTTGCCTAAGTGTAATTTCTGGAATGACCTCCCAATGCACATGGAAATCTTATGGCCAGAAAAACTCATTTGCATTTAATATTTCCCCCTTTTGGTCAAGGTCTTTTCCAAATGCATTGTTAGTTGCTGCTTGGTAAAACTCCCTCAGTGCCAGGGAGTCTCATCCCCAGGAGTCATGTCCCATGAGAAGGGAAGGTAGTGCATTTGTATGCTGAGTTTGGCTTAGAAAGAGGCCACATTTGAGCAACAATGATGCTTTCAGGAGGTAATTCTTAGGCAATATATAATACTAGGCTAAGTTTCAATTTCACAAGAAAAGCTTTGTAAGTACAAGCATTAATATCAATGGACTAGCAATAATGGTCTCTCCTCCCTCGCTAGTCACTGCCCATGTACTCAGGGGATTCTTGCCTCTCTATTACAAAATGTAGCAGGACTTCCTTGGATGGGAATTCATTATTCTTTCAGTTATTGTGTGGGTCTTCACCTACAAGATAATGCCCCATAACCACTTGAACATACTCAAATGCCAGGTGCATCCCTCCCCATACATACCCCCATCACCGACACCTCACAACAGTGATTCTCCCCTAACACATTTGTGAACTTTCTGCAATCCAAAACCTCCCCTAAAACAAAACCAAAAAAACACATAACAATAATAAGAAAACAATAATAATATATAAAATAACATACAAAAATATTAAATAATATAATAAAATAAAATATCATTGTTTCTTTCATCAACATAAGATCAGTTGTTTTTTATGTACAATTTCTTCTCTATGTTATTTTTTACGTACAATTTCTTCTCTATGTTACCCCAGTGTCTTATTTTTTTTTCACTTTATCTTCAAAGAAGCTTTAGGTTACAGAAAAATCACACAGAAAATATACTGGCTTCCCATATTTCCAACCATCTCTCCCTCTCCCATCCTCCCCTATTAATAAGATTGAGTAATGCCAATTTAATTCCAGTAAAACATAGAAACTTTGCTCTAGTATGGCTCCTTACTCTTCCTCAATTTTATTATTTTTGTTGTACATATTATATCTCTATGTTTTATATGCTCAAAAAATTGTTATTAATATTGCTTTTTATAATCTTAAATCCTTTAAAATTGAGGCTTAAATTTTAAGAGAGAACATATATGTATGTATTATTTTATTTTTACCTTATTTTAACATTTCTGAAGCAATTCATGTCTCTTGCTTTGCCAAAGACCTACTTGAAGGACTACTTTAGCATTACTTCTCAGGTATATCTGCTGTCAATATAGTCTCCCATATGTTGTTCATTTGAGAATATTTTTATTCTGTCACCTTTCATGGAAAAGAAAGATGTACTCAGAGGTATATCTTAGAGATTAGAGGGTGGAGTCAACTGTCATGGAGAATTAGTCTCAGAATTTGACTCCTAATCAAATCTGTGTCTGGCTAGATTTCACAACTGCCATGGACAATTGTCTCTCATTTTGTTGCCAGTTTTCCCCCTTTTGAAAAGAGATACTTATGTCAGTTATTCTAGGTTTGTTCCACATCTGTATTTTGGGTATATCGGAGGATGATAACTAGTATCTTTAGTTCATAGGTCATCAGATCAGGAGCTCTGCAGCTGAGGGCTGTGCTTAGGAACTACACTTGAGGAACCTCATGCACACGTGGAACTGAGTTAGATGCCAAGACTGAAGTTCTAGCTGATGCTGTAATAGAATGAGTCTTGTGGGGACTTGATGAGGTGAAATGTATATTTTGAATATGGGAGAAATATAAATAGTTTGTGGCTAGAGAATAGACTGGTAGCTTTAACATGTCCACAAATACTTGGATGCTCAGCTATCAAGAAGGAAAGCCTAATTCCCCTCCCTTTGAATATGGGCTTAACATATTTACTCACTTCTAATTAATAGTATAAAACAAATGATTGTGTGTATTGCCTAGGAGATTAGGTCATAAACTCCACTAAGACTTTCTCTCTACTGTCACTTTTTTGAATTGCTTGCTTTGGAGGAAGATAGCTCATGTGAGCTTGTAAGCAGTCTATGGGAATGTCCACATGGCCAGGAACTGAGACGCCTCTGGCTGACAGTCGGAGGGAACAGAGGCCTCCTGCCAAGAGCCATGGGAGTAAGCCATCTCGGAAAGGATCTTCAGACCCAGTCAGACCTACCGATAACGGCAGCTACTGCCAATGTTTTAACTACAACCGCTTAAAAGACATTGAGCTAAACTGCACACAAATTCCTGGCCAGCAGAAACCATGAGATAATAAATGTGTTGTTTCAAGCCACTAATTTTTGCAATTATTTGTTATGAAACAATATATTTTTAATATAAAAATCCAAATATGAGACTCTTCTGGTTATTCTAAACACCAGTAGAATAGTAAATAAGACTCTGCTCTATCTTTTGCCCTAGAAAAGGTTACTATCCAAAGAAGATTCATTACATTTGATGTGCATCTTTTAGTTCAA
Source organism: Cabassous unicinctus (assembly GCA_029593785.1). Taxonomy (NCBI): domain Eukaryota; kingdom Metazoa; phylum Chordata; class Mammalia; order Cingulata; family Chlamyphoridae; genus Cabassous; species Cabassous unicinctus. The sequence goes on from JAQZBX010015101.1 coordinate 18,148, forward strand.
ATCATTTTTCAAGTAATGTTGAGAAATATGTATAATTATTATTGATTGACTCATATGCTAACAGAGATATAAAATTGATATATATAAAATTCCAAATCAAATACTTGCCTGTATATTTCTCAGATGTAAACAACCCTCCCAAAAATCTAGTCATTTACATAAATGTGCAAGAAGTAACCTTCTAGGGTGGAGTTAACAACATATAAACTTCAGGAGGGAATGCAGGGAACTGTGGGGCTCCAAGAAGTTCTTCCTTAATTTATGCATCCAAAATATGATATGTCTGACATAGAAAAGAAAATCAATCTGAGCATTATGGTTTGTTTGATCTCTATTTTTCTAACATCCATATTCCTTGAATGTTCATGTACACTTAGTAGCACATCAAAATCCAGATGGGTAACAAAACTTTCAGAATACCAATGTCTTTCATCGAACTACTAAATCTGAAAAGCAATAAAAATAAATTGTAGTTTCTCTAAAACTTATAAAGAGCTTGGCTTGACAATTTTTATATCTTCATTGTAATGAAGTTAATTTGTATTTCATTGTTTTATTTATTAAAAATTCATTAATTGAATAGAGGCTTATTTTTGTTAATGATTGAAAAGGTAATTTTCATGTTCTATTATGCAAAAATTGAGGCACTTCGGATTTTAAGCTCATCCCTTAAAGATATGTATATAATGTTAAGCTAAAGACCTCACTGGAATAGGTATGTTCCCTATAGATTTATGACTGCTGAGCAGCAAATGGAAAGCCAATGGTCATTTTTACCATCACTGAAAATAAATTCAACCAAGGACAATAACCAGTCAACCATGAAATTGTACACTTAAGCTAACGTCATACTGACAGCAGAAATGCCAGAGGAAATTCATATATACTTGCTAAGATCTCATCTGCTGAGTGTTATTTGGCAAAATCTTTACTATGATCCATTTTAGTGAAAACAGCAGTATAACCATTTGCTGTTTCAATATCTATTCTCAAGACTTACATTGATCAAAGATAGTTGCTTCAAGTTTAAAAAAGCAGCAAAAATATTTCCATATCAAATTTCACTAGGGAATTTTGTTCCTTTAGATAGGTCAAGAGTTAATCAAATTTTGAGAAATAACATATTGGATAAAAATCATATGATCAACATTTGTATCTAAAATAGTAATATTAAATTGTATATAAATGTGTATATTTATATATGTATTTGTGTATAGACACAAGATAATCTTCATAACTAAACCAAATAACATAGATACAATTACTATACTCATTTTATATCAGTAAAGAAACTGAAGTAGAAAAGTTAATTGTCTGTGATCATAAGTTAGTAAAGGACAGAGTTCAGTTTGAATACATTCAGTTTGCTTCTATGTCCCTTCTCTTAATCACTGGGCAATTTAATACTAATTTTGAGTATAATATATTTCTTGTAAATTACAGTTATAGCCATTGATATCAGTATTTAAATATGTTTAAAATATAGTTTAAATATTTCTTTTTCATCTAAAATATGGCTAAAAATTATAATCATTTTAGTTATAAAAATATATATCATTTATTACCTTTTAAATTTGTACTAAGAAGTATTCTAATGTTGGTGTGCAAATTGTGTGATAAGATCTTCACAACAGTGCTTGGTCCTTATTTCACAGATGAGGTAATAATCTAAGGCAGGTTATGGGAATTCTAAGCCCTAATACTGGTTAGTGGAGGCATGGGATTGAAATACATATCCATTTAAAGAGCAATAACAAAATCAACCTTTGATTTTATTGATTTCTTATACTATAAAAAGAAGCAATTTAAACAATTATTTTCTTGCATTTTCCATTTTTTACCTAGTTTATTACCTACAATTAAGCAGCCTGCAGCAAGAAGGATTTAAAATCTCATTTTATGTGCGGGAAAGATGAGTGACCAATTAGATAAATGAAAAGATAAAAGAAATGGCAATTATTGAATACTTAGTATATATAATATACTTTGCTTTTTAAACATCTTTAAACATATATATCTTGTGATCTAGTCTATAAGTAATTTTCTTTATAATTAAGTTTTGTATAATTTGGAAGCATATTGTGAAACAACAAATATTGTTAATAATAATCTAAGAAATAAAAACCTTCTGTAGAATAATAATATGATGAGGAAAACATGAATTGAATACCGGTTTTTGTGTATGCATAGCTCATGTCTTTTTTCTCTAGACTTAATACCTCAAAGCATATTACTAGAATTAAGGGAATGAAAAATTTACTTTTGACTTACAGTGTTTAAACATTACTTATGAAGTCATTATTAAGTAGGTACATTTAAATAGATACATTATAATTATGATATAATATTTAGTTTCTTATTTACTTTTTACCATGTCAAAGATAAGATTAACAGTTACAAAAGTTTTAACAAAATGGATTACATCCTTAAATAAGATACAAAATATAAATCAAAAGCATTTATATAAGTTCATGCAATATTACATTCATCATATTGATTTATTAATATTGCACACATAATTGAAGGCCATCCTGGGTCATTATCACCATGACATAACCAAAATATTTATTGAACAATATTTTCAATCAATCCAAAGAAAACTTAAAATATTAAGGTGAAAAAAAAAATTAAAAGTGTCAGGAAATTCCTGGAGGCATGAAGGAGGAAAAAAATAATTGTTACCTTATGCTAAATGTACTTTTCTAGTGATAGGGTGCAGAGAGTGTATGAAAAATGATGAATTGAAAGTAAAGTACAAGATGGGATGGAAATGGGAGGCATGAAAAGACGCATCTGCATTTCTGCTTTGCTTTCTTGAAAGAAATATACTCCATCAAAATGACACATTTGAAAAGTTGCTTTCTTTGCAATTTCCAGTCTCTGTTCTTATAAGTTTCCATACTTTAGGGTAACATTATATTCTGTATAAAACAACTAGAATTCATTTTATTTTCTTAAAGGACAAGACTAACAGCTAAAACTTGGGTGACTGTAAGATTTACTCAATCACTACAAGGTATTCTATTGAATACAGTTATATCAGCTGTTTTGAAGTTATATTATTACTTATCAATATAGTTCAGAATATTTTGGAACTTTCCACTATATTTTATGACTTTGGTGTATAGCAGGTATTTATCTCATTTAAACTAGATTGGCCTATGTTTATCTGTCAAGGGATAAGTGTATTTACAACTTTATTTTTGAAAAAACAAGTTTAACAAGAAAGGAATATTTTGGCAGGAAATATTGCTTATCACTTTTAAGCAGGAAAACGGGATTTTATTCACACCTTTTAAAATGTAATGTCTTTATTTACAACAATCTATTTAAACTTCACAGTAGTCATAAAAACGAATAAAAAATGCTATAACCTCAAGAAATAGTTTTGACGCCAGGAAACTTATAGTACGGCTGAAATCAGAGGAGGTGGTTGCATTGAGCAATAAAGGAAATTTCAAATGCCAGAGAAGGCAGTAGTAGAGAGCACGTTCACTTCAGTCTGCCGGGCCTCAGCATCTACAGTAGGCATCCAACAATGCCATAAGCAACACTGTCTCATGACACTTATCTTAGCAATAGAGGAATTGTCAAGCCTCAAGGAAATCACACTTGAGTTCGCACTCCAGCACAGAAGGAAGGAAAACAGCACCAATCCTTTGGAAACAGAAAATTCTCTTGTGTAAATACCAAGCATGTGGTGGGAAAGATTGTAGAGATCTATGGTGGAATGTCTAGTCTTCCTGATTTCCTTGAATGGTAAAAACTGTAATGGGTGGTTCAAATACCAAAATTGAAAAAGAAAACCTGATGAGGATACATGTATACTGATCAAATTTGAAATGTGTGTGCTTAGTGCATATTAACCTACGTACAAATGCACACAACTTTTTATAATGTGAATAACAATTTAATATGCCCATTATTCACGTTAGTTATTTTAATGCTATACAATCATTTTCAACAAATTTTCCATGTAGTCCACCTTAATTTTCAAAACTGAAATGTACTGTTTTATAGTATCAAAATTCCAAGTAATTAGTTTTTTAAGTGTGAAGATACTTCATTTTTATTATAAATGCATTTTGCTTAGCTGGAAGTGTGTGTATATGTCTGTGTGTGTGTGTGTATGTACGCAGTTATATAAAAAACTTCAAATGTACTGCTATGGTAAATTTTAAAAAGAGTTTTCATCCATGATAAAGAAAATAAATCTTAACTTTTCAGCAGATGGCCCATAATCTCCATACCAATCTTCTAATTTTCTTGCATTTCGATGATTCATTTTACATCATAAGAATCTCTTCACTAACCTCTGATTATAACACTGTTTTTAGTGTAATTCTCACTTGTCTCAATCAGTCAGTTTTCTTCACCATTGCAAGTTTTCCAGAAGCTTGGAAACTTCTGTAGGGAGGAGGGCTGACAAAGTTGTTGATGAAATGCCCATAACTCTTTCATACATTCAGGCTCATACATTTCCGTTCCTTCTGTTTTACAATATCTTACCTGTATCCTGTGATATGAAATTCCATCCCTTAGTTATCTCTCAAACTCTACATCCTGACATTCAGATCACCTTACTCTAAAGCAATTCTATAATTTCATCACTAAACATTGTCTTCAACTCTTTCGTTACTGTCATCTAGCTCTCTTATCATAATAGGCATTTCCTTGAAGCAGCCATGACTAAAAGATATTCTTCTTCTTATAATTAATCCTATCAAGTAATAAGACCAAGGAAGTGGTTAGTATGCTTCTAAGCTGACAAGTGGGCTTTGGAAACTATTGTGGCTTTCATTTCTTTTCAAATATCTTTTTTAAATATATATATATATATATATATATATTTAAAAGGTATTTAGATTACATAAAATGTTACATAAATATATAGGAGACACCCATATGCTCCGCTTCCTAAACCTCCCATGTTTTCCCACATTAACAACATCTTTCATTAGTGTGGTACATTCGTTACAATTGATGAACACATTTTGGAGCATTGCTGCTAAGCATGGATTATCGTTTACATTGTAGTTTACACTCTCTCCCGCACAATTTGTAAGTTATGGCAAGATATGTAATGGCCCGTATCTGTCATTGTAATGTCATTCAGGTATCTTTAACAATGAGGTTCCATTTGGCTTAGTTACTCTAATCTCCCAAACTCCCAATTACTGGCCTCTGTTTATTTAAGGAACTGTTCACCTAATACTCACATTCCTCCTTATATCCTTCTTGCCAGTTTTTCAATTCAATGTCTATGTGGGTGAGAAACTCAAAAGTCTAACATTAGCTTTTTCATTAGTTAAATTTTTTTAAAATTTTGAGATAATTATAGTTTCACATGGCAGTGCAAGAACAATAGAGAGCTATCCCACGTACTCTTTACTCATTTTTCCTTATAGTATTATCTTCACAATGATAGTACAATAACATAAGCAGGGTATTGACATTAGAACAGTCAAGATACAGAGCACAATAATCCCTTTTTGGCCTTTTATAATCACACCTACTTCTTTCCCAGCCCTCCCCTTCCCACCCTTTTACTGAATCCCTAGCAACCACTGTTCTATTCTCTATTTCTATAATTATGTCATTTCCATAATGTTATATAAGTGGAATAATACAGCATGCACACTTTTGGAATTGTTTTATCTTTTTACTTAGTATGATTCCATGCATAAGCATCCAAACATCAACAGTTTTTTTCTATTTTATTTTTGAGTAGTATTCCATGGTCTGTATATACTAACATCAGTGTTTTAGAAACCAATAATTTTTTTCTCTGCTCCATTCAGACAATCACTATTAAGATGCAGCCTTTGTTCATACTTTTAACAGACAGCTCTGAAATCTTAAGTTAAAATATTCTTCTATCTCATCAACATTTCCTATCTATCAACCTCATACCACCTATTCTTTTACAGGAACTTCACTTGTAAATTAAAATCTAGTTCCATAAACTTTATTTAGGTCTCTATTAATTTTAGTTTTTCTGAAGTCATGAATTTCCCTATCAAGCCAGTTTTGCACACTTTAGATGACCTATTTCAGGCAAGTTTATTTTTCTTGCCCTGTCCAACATCCAAAACTTACTGAAATAGTGAAGAATCGGGGCACACACCTCAGTGATGTCAACAAAACTTATAATCCTGGATCTTCTTTCTAGACAGTTGTTTCCATCCTTCTCAAAGATAATTCCAAACCCATATTAATTTGTATTAGTCTCAACAAAGGATACTTCCTCCAATTCCATAGAGAAAATGGTGTTCATCATATAGAATGTTTGCCAAATTCCTATGAAATACCCTGAAAATGAAAATAGGTATTGAAGTGCCAATCTTGTGTTCTTTGTCTAATTATCTCTTCTGGAAACTTATTGTATCAACTCTTTCTCACTTTACTAGTTTTTCCCTTTCCCTCAATTCTGTCTCTTCTTGAATTACTGTCATCATAATTAAACTTCAAAATCAATATTAGTGAACAGTAACAGTTATTCAATTATCTCAAAGAGACAGAATGTCATATGCTGGGCTGGACTTGAGTGCAACCTTGATTAAATGTATGAATAAATGTCAGTAAGGAGTGTGGCACCCAGAAGTTTGGAAAGTGTTGGTTACCCGTAGAGGGAGAGTAAAAGGTGAATCTGAGGTGGACTCATTACCAGTATCCACTCAAGTGCCATAAGTATTCTAAACCCATCTCATTAATTAATTTAGTATAATTTACTCTAATTATAAAGTAAAGTCTAATTTACTTTAATATAATTTAGTATAAACTCATCTGCAAAACTATCTGATCTCTTTAAGTACTTCTAATTATGACTTGGCTTCCTCTAAAAATATGACAGCAAGGAGCAAGTACAATACACATGCTAGATTTTCCTTGAAAATTAAGAGATTAGAATTCCTGACTTATATGCATTAGCTTTCTAATTCCATTCAGTGTAATATCTCTCTGAAGAGGACCTAGCCTTTTATTGTGTTGACAAAGTATTATTTCTGACTTGTTTATTCCAGGAGACCAGCCCTGGGATTCTGTTATTTTAGTAAGGAATTTCTCTCTTTCTCTCTCTCTCTCTCTCTCTCTCTCCCTCTCCCTCTCCCCTATCTATCTGTATCTATCTACCCATCTATCCATCCAACCATCAATATGCCAAAGGCATACTTCTTTTCTATTTCACTAATTTTTGAGTCTTCTTCCTCATTTTCTTAAGACATTAAAGCCACTCTTGCTCCTATAAATGAAGTCATCCCTCAACTCCTTAAAAAAAAAAAAAGCTGTCAGAAAATAACTTCATTACTTTCTTGCACTCAAAAACATAAATAAGTAAATAAATAAATAAAGCTTATGTATGCCAAACTTGATCTTTATTTCCTGTTTCAAAGGAAAAACAAAAACAAAAACTCAAACTCCTTCTCTCCAATACTGCAGCTGCCACTGTCAGCTTCTGTCCAGAGTATCCTCTAAGATTCCCTTTTCCTTCTGTGTGCCCAGCTCACAACTTCTGTGTATTTTGCTCCTTACAGGAGCATCTGAAGCCTTGGACTACTCAAAATGTTTTCACCTTGGAGTTTATGTACCTTGAGGATAGTTCTTAGCCAATGACTTACTGATACAGGAGAGTGCAAGACAACTCCCTTGCCTGGAATAGGGAGAAAATCTAGGCTGCAATTTACATTCCAGAGATTACTGCAGAATTGGCATTAATCCGGAACTTCACCTGAAATTAAATCCTTCATTGACTTCCCCCCTTGTTGCATCTTTTATTCCCTTATCTGTTTCCCTAAAAACATTTCCTTCATGAATCACTTGCACCTGCATCTCTATCTCGGGCTGAGCTCCTGGGGAAGAGTATTTAAGACAAAAGCAGCTTACTATCACCATCTTCTTTTGGCATCATATATTCCCTTCTATATTCTACAGGAAATGCGTCAAATATGTCTATTTTATCAACCTTTCCTTTATCTGAATTTTTTTCTTTTATCTGCCTAATAACCAGTATTCTTCCTTAATTATCACATAACTTCCTTCATATTTAGATTTCTGGAAAGTGTAGCTTACACTCATTTCTCCAGCTCATCACTTTCAACTTATTGAAACTTAAGTTATGCCTTCACTACTTTGTTAAAATGATTTTACTAAAATTGGCTAAAGCCTTCTAGTTGATGGATTACTTGAGATATTTTATGCAACATATAACACTTTTATCAACAACATAAACCCTATACCCAACCAGAAAAACTCTCTATTCCTCTAATCCTCTGGTAAACTTTAACCTACTTTCTGTCTCAGTGAATTTCCTATTTCTATATATCTCATGTAAGTGACATCATAAAATATTTGTCCTTATGTGCCTTGCTTATTTCAGTAAGAATAATGTTTACAAGGTTCATCAATGTGACAACATCAGTTCCTTCATGTGACCAAATAATATTCATTAGTGTATATCTGTCACATTTTGTTCTTCCATTCATTTGTTGATGGCCACTTGAGTTACTTCCACCTTTTGGCTATTGTAAATAATGATGATATGAGTATCGATGTGCAAGTTTTGGACACTAGTTTTAATTTTCTTTGGGTATATACTTCATAGTGGAATTTCTGGATCATAGGGGAATTCTATGTTTTACTTTTTGAGGAACCACAAAATTGTTTTACAGAAAGGCTGCATAGTTTGCACTCCTACTAACAATGTACAAGAGTTCCTATTTTTCACATCCTCTCCAACACTTATTTTCCAGTATTTTAGTAATAGCCATCCTTGTGGGTATTAAGTAGTATCTCATTATAATTTTGATTTGCATTTCCCGTAATGGCTAATGATCTTGAGACTATTTTCATATGCTTATTGTCCATTTCCATACCCTCTTTGGAAAAATGTCTGTTTGAGTTGTTTGCCCATTTTTTAATTGGGCTGTCGGTCTTTTTATTTGGCATTGCAAAATTCTTTATATATTCTGTATATATAAGTCTTTATTAGATATATTGTTTCAAATAATTTCTCTCATTCTATAAGTGATCTATTTACTTTCTTAATGTCTTTTGATGCACTAAAGATTTCTTTAAATTTTCATGAAGCAGAATTTATCTATTTTTTCTTTTCTTCCTTTTGCTTTTAGTGTGATATTTAAGAATCTGCTGTAGAACTCCAGGTCATGAAGATTTGCCCCTATGCTATCTTCTAAGTGGATTATGATTTTAGCTCTTATATTTAAGTCTATCCACTTTTGAATTTTTTTTTCTGTATGGTTTGAGGTAGAGTCCAACTTCATTCTTTTGCATGTTACTATAAAATTTCCCCACATCATTTGTTGAAGAGACTATTCTTTTTCCATTGCATGTACTAAATACATCAAAAATCAATTGGTCATAGATGCGTGGGTTTAATTTTGAACTTTCAACTCTATCCACTGTTATGATTACTGCAGATTTGTAGTACATTTTGAAATCAGAAAGGGTGAGTTCTCCAACTTTGTTCTTCTTTTTCAAAACTTTTTTAGTCTATCTGGGGCCTCTTGCAGTTCTATATGCAATTTGAGGATTGGCTTTTCCATTTCTGCAAAAAGAAAAGTTACTGAAATTTTGACAGGTATTGTGTTGAATCTGTGGATTGCTTTGGGTAATATTGCCATATTATCAATATTTAAATCTTCCAGTCCATGAAAATTATTGCCATTTATTTAGATTTTCTTTAATATCTTTCAGCAGTGTTTTCTAATTTTCAGTATAATGGTCTTTCACTTAAACTGATTCCTAGATGTTTTATTATTTTAGATGCTGTTGTAATTGCAATTGTCTTAATTTCTTCTTCAGATTGTTCATTGCTAATGTATAGAACATAAAAGACTTTTAGCCTTTTTTTCAGATATTTCTTAACTTCAGAAATACCACAAATGCAAGTAGTATTTGAGAATTACCCATTATATTCCTGGCAATCGTGATATAAAAATAAAAAGCATATGGCCTCAGAACTCAAGGATTGAGAGTTTTGCAAAGAAGATAAACTTAATAGTAAGTATTATCCCAAAATGAAGACAGTACAGTGTATACAATCATCAGACAAATACCTATTTGAGTGCCTACCATACCAGGCCACAGGCAAAGTGATTAGGATTAGTATTAATAGTAATATAAAAAGTTTGCAATGATGACAAAGAATAGAAAAACATAACAGTTTGATGGGATGAGAGATGAAGTCTGGATGACATTTGGCTTTGCTGAATCCTATGTGATTTGTGGAAATTATTCACGGCATCTTTCCCCACATCTATAATCTCAGGTCATAAGACTGACATCTCCCTACTTAAGAAAGCTAAGATTTGTGAGGATGTAATTATCTTCAGCTAAGTCCAACTCACATTAGTGTCTTTGGAGAACTAAAGTCTCAGCTTTTAATTCTCTAGAATATGCTTCGACACTGAGAAATGACCCATACTCTCTGTTTTCCATGCACTTCCTAATCTTACTAAATTTTTATTTTTTCTCTTTTCTCAGGTAAGTCACTAGCTCAACAATCTTTTCCTTGAAATCCAGATACCCAGATATTCTAGATTCTTCATATACTTATATAGAATCTCTGCTCTGGTCTTACTTTCTTAGCATGTCTTCCCATTGCCATCCCTTTTATCTTCAAGACAGTTGAAGAAACAATAGCAACAACAAAATCTATTGTGGCTGAGTTAAGATCCTAAGTCAGTTTAAGACTTACAGATAATCCACTTGTAAAGAGTATTGACTGAGTCTAAATCTCTTTTCTGAAATGCAAGAACTCGGAAATGCAAATATGAAGTAGGAGAGAAACATCTGCTTAAAATACCCACCAATGCAATTTAGAATTGTAGCTCAGAGAGAGGGGGTAAATTCTATTCACGAATTAATAAGCAGCTCTTAAAAGCTATTAAGCAGAAAGCATTGGAGAAACACAATTTTATTTAAATTGTCAAAGACTCTGTATGTAAAGTAATAGCTTTGAAAAAGTAGGAAAAGTCTTTAGATAGTAATAATGGCACTGATTAAAAAGAAGGATGATTGTGGAGCAAGAAAAATTGGGGGAAGCAAAAACTGCAGATGAAAAAGATCCACCTGTATTGTATTAGAACCAAATAGAATTTAATCCTGCCTACGTATGTCTTAACAGGAAGGAGACGTTTCTGTATCCTACATTTGTCTGTATGTTGACTTAATTTTTGTTGCTTCTTAGTGGAAGATCCTCTTCCGCAAATCCAGATAAATAAAGCCCCCAGAGCTGATGGCTATAAACAATGATCTCACATTGTGTGGCCCTTAAGGCTCATTTTCAGGGCTAGTGATTTTAATAGTGAATTGCTCAAAACAGAAGTCTCCAGAAAATTCTGATTCCAAAGCACCAGACACTCCTAAAACTTCCAAGAATTTAAATTAACATTGTAATTCTGGTATTTGGCAATGCCTTTTCAAAACACTATTATCAGGGAAATGTGATCAACCCTACAAAATGCTACAAAATATCAGAGAGATAATAAGATCCTCTGTCATATGAGTTATGACTATTGGGTCCATTTAACTGGCTTGTATTCTATAAAAGTAGCCTTGAATGCCCCAGAAGTAAAGCATCTGCTCAGTTTGCAAATCACGCTAGAAAATCTAGGAAAGGCATTTCTGAAAAATAACTATTGTACATAATAAATGTAAAATTGTATCATTTTAATAACACTTTCAAAGTTATTTCCTAAGATTAAAGATAAGTAACAAAATAAAAACACATTTTAAAAACACACTGAATTACATTTAAGACGTGTGATTATTGAAGAGAAAAATCCTAAAAATGGCTCTCAAATTTGCACAATAAATTTTTTCAAATCTTTATAAATTGTGAGATACTATTTACAGTAATGGTGGCAAATACCATAATAGATTAAAATGTATTTACAACAAAATGTACTTGATTTATAATATTAGCTGAATAATGAAGCACTTTATTTTTACTATTTCAAACAAGGAATACATTTTAAAAGGCAACATACAAATTTTGGATCATGCAAAGAAAATATGAAAACCTTTAGACCAGCTGTTAACTAACATTTGAAAACCAAATTAAGCAGGTTTGTAATATAATACAACAGATGGAGAAAATGTGATCACCCAGGGAATACATTTTCTTTATCTATCATTTTAACTTAGGTTTGTCCATGTGTTTCCTAGAAAATAAGTTTCTTTTTTTCCCATAACTTACTTCATATTACCATGCTATAATGTTTTTTCAAGTATTTTCTGATTATATCTACTATAATTTAAGGATAAGGGAATTGTTAATTTAAGAAAATAAGATCATATTTCATTTTAAAGAGTAGGTGCTTATATGACATTGTTTATTGTAGGTAGCTGTGAAATATATGTGAACAAAATTATGCTTATCTAGAAAATACATTAAGTTATTTGCACTGATGAAGGTGGCCTCAAATAAATGTGGAATCCTCATATGAAATACTAAGAATAATCAATATTTAAAATAATCAAGTTCATAAAGACAAAAAATAGATTAGAGGCTATAAGTGGCAGGAAAAAGGGAGAATGGGAAAAATAAATTCTTAATGAGTACAGAGTTTTGGTCTACAGTGATTAAAATTTTTGGTAATGGATGATAATGGTAGTACAATATTGTACATCTCATTAATGCTGCTGAATTGTAGACTTAAAAATGATAAATATGGGAAATTATATGTTATCTATGTATGTTACCACAGTAATATATGTGTTTATGTGTGTTTGTAAATATATATGTCTGTCTGTCTATCTATCTATCTATCTATCTATCAGGGTGTTCAATGACTGGACATTTACTCCTCCATCATCATAGGCCATTTATTTATACACCCTGGGTCTCATTTTCTTAATCTATAAAATTGGCATGGTCATATCTATGTTTTATTGTAATTGTGATAACAGGGATGAATTTTTTAAGATTATCTTTGTTTCCATTAGTGTGAGAGCAGATGTGTGCCTGTGTGTATTCATGCGTGTTCTTCATTGTCATGGTTAGGCTCATGTGTCAACTTGGCCAGGTAATGGTGCCCAGTTGTTTAGCGAAACAAACACTGGCCTAATTGTACTGTGAGGACATTTTGTGGACTTAGGTCACCAGTGAGTTGTTTGCATCTATGGCTGATTACATCTACAATCAACTGAGGAGACTGCCCTCAACAATGAGAAAAGTCTCATCCAATCGGTTGAAGGTCTTAAAAGGAGAAGTGATTTCAGCAGTCAAAAGAGAGTTCCCATCTCTACTCCAGTCAGCTTCTTCTGGGGAACTCCTCAAGGACTTCATTGGAATTCCTGGCTTGCAGCCTGCCCTATGAAATTTGAACTCGTGCATCCCCACAGTCATGTAAGACATTGCTACAAAATATAATATTTACAGATGTCTCCTATTGATTCTGTTTCTCTAGTGAACCCTGACTAATACAGTGGTAAAATCAAATTTTACATAAAATAATTAATAGAGTTTTGAATGTATCAAAAGTGCTTCAGAAATCACTTATTTTCATTAAAAAAATTTTAAATGAACAAATGAAAATAAATGATTTTTTATTTAGCTCTGTGCATGAAAAAAATCTGCAATTTAAAGCTGTCCTTGTATCTAGGTGAAACTATAAGACTAAGTACTAATACGGGGAGCAATGTGCAGACAAGAAACCAAAAGAAGAAAAATAAGGGAAGAGAGGATGGGGCACTACTGAAATTTTATGAATTTGCCCTAATCAGCCATGCAATATTACTGCCAAGTCTATCAATTAAATGCCATTTATTAATTATTCAAACTAATTAAAAATAATATTCACTTTTTAATGGCAATGAAAACTTTCCAACTATTACAAATATATTAAATCAAATAGATCCTTTATTTATAATCAAATACTTTCACCATGAAGGCAATGGCCACATCATATGACATATTATTAATTACACATTTTATATATCTTAATGAATAAATTGGTTATTATTGATTTTGTGTGCATTTGACAAATATCTAACACAGAAAAGACATTAAAATAAAAATACTTATGTTATTACTATTATTGTTTACTCCTAGTAAAACTGTGTAGGCCTATTGATTGAGAGCCTGGAGAGTTCCTCTGGTGGCATTGTTGTCTGTTCTTGTCCCCATATATTTCAATTTTTAGAAATATTACTGATATTGGTAGTCTAATCCTAAATCAGTATATCCACCCATCAACCTTCAACTCAAAGAAATCATTTAACTTAAAGATGAAAGAACCCTTTGGAAACCTTCACAAAAGTTGGGCCTGTAAGAATCCTCTTAATGGTGATATGAAAATGTGTTCAAATTTATATAAACCAATCTTCATTTATCTAGCTCAAAGATACCCTCATAGTAAGAGGGAAACTGGCATTTGCTAAATGACCACAGGTTCAAATGATTCTGTCTTCATCACTTAACACTAACCCTTAGCCTTCCCTGGGAAACAAAGATTCTACTTAGGACCATGCTATACATTTCAAGCTCATCAACAAAGCAGTGCAGTTATATTTTTAACATATTCTTTCATAGAAATAATGATAAACTTAGCTTGAACATTAAATATTCCTAACCTAGCCTACAAGGTTTAGTTATCTTGGTAACCATGTTGCTACCATATTTAACTTCCAATTGGTGAGTGTTATCACTGATGGCATCAGTTCATTTAAAACATGGGAGAAAAGCATATGAAACTGAACATGTTTGATGAAGGCTGCAGTGACATTGAAGAGGAGATTATATCTTTCCTAGAGAATCCTTAACTTTGCTTTTAGTGCTAAATTAGAAATATGCTTTTCACGCTGATGTAGCTGAAATAGAATTGGTTTTCTTTGTGTTTTTCTATTTAAAAGACAGACCTTATATGTACTATAAATTATCCACATAGAAATGTTTTCCACAACTATTCTTCTGGTCTTGTCCAGAAAATTGTAAGGGGGTTGGAATGGCCGTGAGGTTAATGGAAATAGAAAATATTTCTACTGTAACCTCCACGGTCCTAATTAGCTTCACAGTGGTTGCGAGAATGTACACAGATGCTAGGGGAAAAGAATCCTCTACAGGTAATAATTGCTGGACACAGTTTTTGAATTACTAGTATTTGGCTTTTAGTTGCATATGTAGCTATGATGGTCCTAAATTCAATTTATAAAGAGAAGCATTTTAAAGTTACAGCTTAGTAACTTTTGTTCTTAGGTTGTCAATTCCCAGAGTAAGCAGTATTGAATATCATAGGCTGTCTAGCTTTGTATCTTTTATTCTACCAAAGTTTCTAATTCTTCAATTATAGGTCTTCTTCAGTTCACCCTTATTGCCATAATGTCCTTTTCCCCAATATCATAATATAAGGATATTCCTTCAAATCTCTTCAGAACTCCCTAATATTTCCAGAGTCGTTGAAGGTCTTGGGGTAAAAGAAATTTGAACATTCCATGACTTCCCCATAAAATATTAAGTGGTTTGCTATTTATATGAGGTGGTCTTTTTTATTTCTTCTATTTCCTTAGACTATACTTTTGTAACTTAATTTCTTTGTATAGAGGCAAAATTTCACAAAACAAGTTAAATATAATTTGAAGAAATAATATATTAAGTGTTTTATCACTGCAATGTGTGCATCTAATAAATGTTTGCTAAATGATTAAATAAATGAATATTTGCTATTTTTTTTCTGAAAGAGCTAAATGTATATTTTAAAAGAATGCAGACATAATAAACACTATAATTGTTTCTTAACATGATATGGAACCTGCTTCAGAAACACAAAAGGTTAAAAAAAAAACAACTTACTTTACATTGTTTTCCTAACCCATCCCCAAATATTTTGAAGCATTATAAAGAAATAGAGAAAAAAGAGTTGAAATATCAAGGGTTAAACTTAGATGATGCCATCAAAATTTATTTTTCTTTTTAAATGAAAGCCATGCAGCTTTTACATAAAATTCACTCCTGATTTTTACCTCAAAGGAATTTTCTTTAGTTAAAAATTAAGGGTAAAGAAGTAAAGGAAACTGCACTTTAATATGTATACATCATTTTTATTTTTGTAGCTACTTCTAAAATCAAACTTTTCTAAAAATAAATACATTTTTATTTATTATTTCCACTCATGAGCTCAACTTTCTGCAATTTATTATGTGTAAAATTTGTAAAGGAAGATTTGAACATTATATCTTTTTATTTATTTAAAATTTTACAAGTATATTCCAAATGTCTACCAACAAAAAATTATTGGAGCTCTTTTCAGTTAAAAACTCATTATTTTTATCCTCAACTGTAAACACAAAACAGAATAATTAATCCATTACTAAATAAAATGCTTAAGAGAAACTTTGAAAACCATGTAATTAAATAAGATACACACCTTGATCTCTGTAAAACTATAGTTTGTGGAAGAAACACATTTACACAAAAGTATGCAAACAGGAAATTATCTGGTACTTGATAGAAGTATCAAGGCACAAAATTGGTGGATAGAATTGGAACAATAGGCAAGAATTATAGTGAATATTGACAATAGACAATTAGGGGGAAATTTTTCTTCGAAGGAGCTAGAATACTGTAGCTTAGGGTCTGTTATTGTAGAGAACACAACATTGGTGAATGAGATAATAGCCAAAGAAAGCAAGAGAATGAACTGGAGACAAAAATGCTAATAAGTAAGAGAAAATCAGAGACATATTGGATAAAGGGAGAATATTAAACATTTATTTAATTAGGTTCTAGGGATAAGGAGTGATAAAAAAAGACATAGGTAATCTTTGAAGTGAACACATTTCAGGATATTCCAAAAATTGTGACTCAATTTATAGCTATAAGAATCTCAATGTAATATCATGAAATATAATTTAATTACAAATCCTAATCATAATGATCACATTCACCAAGAAAATCTTGAAAACAGCTAGAAAATAAGGGATATCTTACTTTCAAACAGCAATAAAAAAGCTAGCTATGAATTTTCTGCGGCAACAATGAAGGTCAAAAGAGAGTGGAATGAGCTATTCAATATTTTAAAATAATGTCACTGTCAACATCATAATCTATGCCCATTGAAAACACCCTTCAAAAACAAAAGCAAAAGAGAAACATTGTATGGAAAGAAAATGGAGTATTCACCACCAGATAAACTGCACTGAAGAAAATCCAAAGGAAACACCTATGTTCTTAACACCATGTTTTCGGCTTTCAATTCATAATCTCGATTAATCCCTTGACATTCAAATTATTACATAATTAAAAAAATTAATTGTGAGCCCCTTAAAAAGGAAGAACAGTCTCCTATTTATTTTAGCTCCAAAATCAGTAGGTCTTTTAAATAAAGCTTGTATTCTTCCTGTCTGCCTGATAATCTATCAACACAATAATTTGAAACTTGTTCTTGCTCCATTACTTCTCAAGTTTCAAGCATGATCATACCTAATTACCTGTTGTTTATATCTATATGTATGCATATACCTACATATGTATCTACCTTTATCTACTTATCTACCTATCTGTGTCTATCTACTCAGTCTCCATATTTATCATTTATTTATAATGTATCTTTGGCTCAACTAAGTCTTTAGAAAAGTGAGTTTCATCCTTATTAAATCTAAGTTCTTAGGATCTGTAGTATTTATTTGAAACTTTATATACAGTGATTAAGCGCAGCAAGCCGATAGCACATAAATCTAGTAAGTTGGCTTTAGATTTAGACGTGTCTGTGGCTGAGTCTTGAGTTTGCTACTAACAAATAATCAACAAATAACAGTTTAGCTTTATCCAGTTATACTAGAGGATAATTGTAGGATAATGGAAGAAAATAGAGAGGAAGCATAGAAATTCAAATTCTTAAGCATTCATTCCCTCAATTTTTTTTTTTTTCCATTTAGCTAAAGAACAGGGTATAAGAATGTAGGATAGAGAGGACTTATCAGTGAAGATGGCATTTGTTGACCTATTGAAATATGGGTTGAATGATTAAAAAATACCATACTACCCACAGACAATAAAATGACAATATTTATAGTGCAAAATATGAAAATTGTTTTTGGTTTCTAATTTCAAATTTTCTTTAGGGATATAGATTGGCTTTAGACACATCTGCTATGAAAGCTTCATTCATATCAGAACTGACAAAGAATTATTTCCTAAATATATGAATATTCACGGTTGTCTATCTCAGCAGCATCAATATTACCTTGGAGCTTTTTTGAGTTGTGGAATCTCAGATTCCACCCGAGACCTACTATGCTTGAATTTTAACAAGATCCCCAGGTGATTTATATGCAAATGACTACTTAAGAATTGCTGATCTAGTACCTCTAGATTATGTTTGGCAGAAAGAGAAAGATGTTCTAAATGCTCTCTATAGTTACATTTGCAGTGACAGAAAAATGTCACCTAATTCAGAAGAAATGCAAATAAAAACCACCATGGCATTTTACCCTCAAACTATTCACACCAGCTTACTCGGTGAAAAAAAACAAACATACTGATTTTTATTACACTGTGAATCATCAAAATTAGTGTATGTAATTTTTCTGGAACTGGAAACTTATCTGGAATTATTCGGGACTCCATTCAAAATTCTAAAACCTGTCAAACATAGAAAATGTTGCAATGCCAAAGCAATTTCCTTAAGATTTAAGACTTAAGATAACAAGTTGTGATCTTATACTATATTTAACATGAGAATGTCCTTAAAATAGTAAATGCAAGAGGACAGATAGATTGCATTTTAATTGCTCCTGGAAAAACTACCTGATCAAGACAAAATATGGACTTGATTACAAATTTGTAGTGGATGGTAGGAGATTTCTTCTTATCTTTCTACATTAGGGTGTTGTGCATTCTCCTTTGCTTAAATATATCAGGTTTCATAACCTATTTTTCATATTTTATATCTCTATCTAAATAACAAATGTAAAAAATATTTTACATGTATATCATCTAACAAAAAGTCATTTAACATAAAGGGATAATTTTGAAAGTCCCAAAAATATTTTACTTCTTGCTAATTTAAATTAATATTTTGAATCAAATTACCTTTGAAAAGACTATGCTATCTAGACAAGTCCAACAATAATAAAATAGCAAAAAGGTCAATTTTATACTGATGATCTCAGATATGTTCATTATTTTTGGAAGCAAGTTATATAATGGACCCACTTTTGATATAAATAAATGAAATAAAGAAACAAAAATATATAGAAAATAAAGTCTAAAAGGAAACAATGGGGAAAATTAACTATTTTGAGAGGAAATTGCTACTATTAATAGTGATATGTCTCTACTTTTGTTATTTTCTTCAATAAATACATATATTTTAAGAGAATCATATACTGAAAATAATAAAATAATAACCACATTGGTGCCTGATGAAATATTCTTAGCATCTTGAAAGAAGTTACATGCTTGTAGGAAACATCAATTACAGAAAAAGATTTTAAAAATTGTCTATATGGGGGAGAGGAAAAGATGGCGTCGGCTTAGGAGGGCGACTGCAAGCAGCTCCCAGATCACGGCAGAGAGTGGACAGGGTGCGGCACGGGTGTCTGTGCTGTGGGTGTGTGGAGTAAGAAGCTTGGGACATCTATCTGGACAGATCGATGGTGTGGACTGAACCATAGAGATTCAAAGAAGCAAGAAAATAAAATAAGAAGAAAAAGTATCATAGAGCAAACTTTACACACACACAGAACTACCAGCTAAATAAAACTCTAGAGCAGAGAGAGGAGCTAATCAA